>PVJX010021108.1:0-32363 GCA_004027295.1 Dolichotis patagonum
GCCTTGTTGGGGACATGTAAGTGACTCCCAGTTATCTTGACCTTTTGTGCAAATGTGCAGGGGCCTCCTCCCCCTCCCTGCACACTCACCTCTACACAAGAGGCCAAATGTGATCGTTTCCTGAACATACGTATTGTACTTCTGCTTGGGGGGGGTGCGCTGGAGTGTCTGGGCTGAGAGCAAACCCCGGCCAGCCTGGGGGGCAGAAGTACAGCCAGCATTCGGGGAGAGTGCTGTGGACAGAGGGAAACGCAGGCAGTGGGGACCGGCCCCGGAGGGCTGTTTCAGACCAGGTTCCCCGGTCCCGCCTCTCCTCAGGCAGTGACGGGGGCTGAGACCCGCCCGAGGTCATAAACGAAGGAGCCGCATGGACATGGGAAATCACGCCTGGCCCCAGGGACTGTACACGCCTGAGTCCCGAGGTGGACGCGTTCAGAGCTTTCGTGGGGAGCAGGTAGTGAGGGCAGCGGGACAGGCCGGGGAGGGCGGACACGAGATGGACCGTTCGGGCTGGCTTGCTGCAAGGGTCACAGTGTTGGATGGCGATGTCACCCTGCCAAAGTGCTATAGCGGACACAACCCGGACCAAACCAGGGCCCTGCGTCCCCCACGAGCCCAGGTCTGTGTGGAATGTGGGCGTGGGCGAAGCCTGGCCTGGCACCGGAGTGCTGGACCCGAGACCTCCTGAAGGTCCCTCTAGGAAGGGGACCCGCAGCTCCTGCCCCACTGCACGCAGTGACAGCCGGCTCAGCAGTGCGTCTTCCCTGGTGGGGAGCGAGCCCAGGGCCCACGGCCTTCCACGAGTCCGTGGCTCGGCACCCCCGTCCCGTCCCACTCTGGAGGGCGGCGCAGTGTGAGCTGAAGAAGGAGGAGAAACCTGCCCTGGGTGCCGAGGGACAAAGTGGCATTTGTTTGTGTTCTTACCTGTGATGTCGTGTGTCTTTGGCAGGTATTTGGAACGGCGCCAAGAGCCATCAGAAAGTTTCTCCTCTGGCATCTGGCTCCATTGGACTTGAAACTCGGGGCGTGTTGGGGGGCTGGGGTCTTCCTCAGGTCGCAGGTGGGGAGGAGGGGCAGCAGCCGGGCGAGGCCCTCCCGCCGGGTCTGCTCCGGGCAGACCTAACGAGATTAGATTTTCATAAATTTCAGACAGTGCCAGTTCCTGAGACCTCAGTGTGCGGTCGGGAGGCCAGACGGGGCCTGGCACGGGGCTGCTTGTTAACCTCGAAGGATACAGCACGCACCCTCGGGACAGCCCCCAGGGGCAGTAGGGGGCGTCTGGGCTGGAATCCCCCATCTCAGGTCTGTCCTGCGCTCTAGCCAAGGAGATGGATGCAAGTTCCCTCTCACGGGCCTCCGATTCTTCACGGCAAGCTGGTGACGTGCACCGCGCTCCCCTCGGGCCCTGGGGTGCAGCCCTCTGGCTCCGTGCCCAGCAGGAAGGAATCTCTTCTTCACTGTCACTCGTGACTCAGTGATGGCTGACAAGGACCCTTTGCTTAGTCACTGACGCAGGCTCCACCGTTGCATGGCTACCCTGGTGACATGCCACCAGCAGAGGGGACCGCAGAGTTCCGACCACGCCACCCACATCTTTTATGGGCGTCGCAAGTTTGGATGGTGGGGGTGCTGGAAGAAGCCAGGTGCGGTGATTCCCATTTGTGATCCCAGCACTCTGGGAGGCCGAGGCAGGACGATCACGAGTTTGAGCCCAGTCTCCCTCCTCTCCCTCCTCCTCTTCTTCCTCCTCCTCCCTCCTCCCCCCCTCTAGGGGAAGTCAAGTCAGTCACCACCGCACTGATGGTGAGGTTCAGTAGCTGACTGGGCAGGTGTTCAGCCCCGAGCCTAGCGTGGAGGGAGTATGGGGGGCCAGAGCAACAGTGCCTCTCTTCACCAGCGAGCCCAGCCGGGGAGAGCCAGAGATAGGGTCACGCCTCTGCGAGCAGCCACTCGGGATGCAGAAGGGGCCCCAGGCCCCTCCCGTGAGGCAGCCAGACCTGTTAACTTGAAATGCTTCACGAGGGAAGAGGGTGCTGAGCTCTGGCCTCCACGTGGGTCCCCTCGATTTTGGATGGGGGTCTTCTGCTCCCAGAGGTGATGCATCCGGAGTTTGTCTGCTGTCCTGAGGGTGGGACCAAGGCTGGGCAACCTGCATCCCCAGAGGCGTCCAGAGTAAGGATGGAAAGCTAGCAGGTGCTCCAGGAGTGCTGGGAGAGTCAGCAGGGGACCAGGCCCTTTCCAGCTCTGAGCTGTCAGGGGGGCTCAGGGCATAGCCCCGCTCTTTCCGGTTGTGTGAGCTGAGCCATCTTCTCCCCAAGCCTCAGTTTACTCTTCTGTAAAATGGGAATGATGACAGTACCCGAGTCAGGAGGCTCAGAGCCCCGTGCTGAGTGTACGCTGCAGCTGTGAGCATCATGATGGTTCTTAGAGCAGGGACTGGCTCCAGTGAGCACGGGCTGTGGAGCAGACCACGCGTCACTCCTGGCCTGTCCCCTCTGAAGCTGATGGCTGAGAATCCCACCGTCACAGCCTGGAGAGAGTGGAGTCTTAGTTACTTTTTCTCATTGCTGAGACAAAATATCCACACCCTGAGTTAAAGGAGGAGAGGTTTATTCAGCTCACAGTTTGTAGAGGGTTCAGTCCATACTCGGTTGGCTCCAAGGGAGGGTGGCACATGGCAGAGGGACAGCCATTCATGACAGTGGATGACAGCAAGCAAAAACAAGCAAGCAAGCGGTGACCACCGCCCTCCCTGCCCCTCGTGTCTTACCCAGGCTACCGAGGGTGGGCAGCGCCCACAGCCTGAGTCCCAGTGCCCTTGAGCCCAGCTCTGCACCACGGATCCGTCGCACTCCAGATGCAGCCGCCTGTGAGCGAACCCACTGTGGTCGAGTGGGGCTTTGGGGGAAACAAGAAACCAGGACTCGTCTCTACGTGTAGGAACCTGGGTGCAGGAGGTCGGATTAGGGAAACTGGAGCAAAGGCATGCGGCTGCGGCTGTACCATTAGCAGTGGGGTGGCCTGGGACCTGTCCCAGCCAGAAGCCCCCCAGCCAGCCACACACAAATTCGCCGGACTTGGCTGCCAGCCTGAAGGAGGAGGAGGCTTTGCAGACTGTTCTGACTTCTCGGGACAGGCCTGGGTGTGGTCGCCGTGGGCGGGGTCCTGCGGGGTCTGAACGATCCCATTTCCTCTGCCTGGGCCCACAAGGGAGGGATCTGAGGGACCCAGCTCCGCCCTGTCTGCGTCCCCACCTTCCAGGACCGGAGGGACCAAAGCACAGAGCTGTGCCCCATGTGCAGCTTGTCATTTCCTCCCGTTTCCAGGGTGACTCTGAGGCTTTGGGGGGGAGGCAAATGCACCCTTCTGTCCCTGCCAGTGACCTTAGTGGCCCCTTCGTGGCCCCTGTCTGGAGCGGTGAGGGCAAGAGGCAGGAGGAGCTGTGCTCGTGATCCCTGCCTCCTGTGGGTGCAGCCTGGAGTGCAGAGGTACAGGGCCCGGCAGGCGAGGGCGGGCTGTGGTGGTGCCAGGCCCCAAGCAGCCACCTCCCTGGTGTCCCCAGCAGTCAGTTTCTCTCCCAAGGGGACTTTTCTTGGGTGGCTACGGCCACACTTCTCTGCTCTCCCCCATTTGTTGCCAAGAATGATTTCTCCCTGAGCACCGCTGGCCTGTAGTGGGGATCGTCTGCGCCCCCCACTCTGGCCTTGCTGCCTTTCCCTTGTCTCTCCACCGACAGCAGGGTCCCAGACCACCGCGGGAGGAGGACAGGCCCTGTGGCGTGCCATGGCCTGGGACAGGACAGAGGCAGTCAGCACCTCCCTCCTTGTAGGGCTGGCAGCCAGGACAGAGCTCTTGAGATGGCAGGCAGGAGGCGGGGTGACCCCAGCAGGGGTGAAGAGTACACGAGGAGGGGGGTCGCAGGCCCTTGAGAGGGTGTGGGTGTTGCACAATGCGGGCCCTGTGTGTCCCCTGAATGCCAGGCTTTATCCTGGGGCCCAGCAGACAGATCTGCGCCCTGCAGAATCAGGCCAGACTGCAGAGGCCCTGGGCAGCACAGGGACAGGAGGAGGTGTGGCCACGGTGACCTGGTCCCCTGCCCTTAACCCAGCCCACGCTCTGCTCTGCTGTGCTCCTGGGAGTTTGAGGGCCTCCCCAGGAAGCTTGGGGGGCAGGGGACCCCACCAGGTGGGACCCTGGCTCCTCTGGGGTGGGGGGGACACATTCAGCCCTGGAGCACAATCTGAGCCCCTGTTGGGCTGAAGCCCAGAGCAAAGCTGACAGCTAGGCGTCGGGCACTGGGGCAGTGCTCTGTGCCCAGGTCTGCTCTGCCCTGACCTTTCTCTGTGGTGGTGGCAGCCCAAGGCTGCGTGGGATGCTCAGGGGTGGCTTTTGTCCCACTTGTGGCCAGTTGTGATACCACAAAAGTCCCAGACACGGTCACGTGTGCCCTGGCTGCAAACACGAAGGCCTCGTGTAAAGGACGGGGGGTGGGCAGCACTGCCCAGCATCTGTGGAGAGCTCAGGGCAGGGCACAGGGCAGGAGAGAAGTTCCGCTCCACGGGGAGCACGGTGCGCAGCTGGCCTGGCCGGCTGCCTGCGCTGGGCTGGAAGGTGGGGCCCTCCCTCCTGGGGTACGGAGTCTGCGTTTCCACTGCCTGCCCCCTCCTCTCTCACTCCTGTCCTCCAGGGGTGGCGGTGGCCTTGCACTGGAGCATGGCCACGGGCGGCCTTGGCTGATGGCTGGTGAGGGGCTGGCGTCTGGGAGGCACATTTCTGGGCCCTGGCTGGGCCGACTGCCACCCCACCCGTCCGCACCTCACCCCCATCGCTGGGGGCTCTGCTGGTTCTGACTGGGTCCAGCTGCGGCTCCCTGCATCAGCGGAACCGCCTGGCTCAGGCAGGATCCAAATAACCACCTTCCTTTCCCAGTGCTTGAGGGCTTTCTGTCTCCTAGGGAACCCCCCCCCCAAAAAAAACCCACCAAGAATTACAACATTTTGAGCAGCTCGGCCTGTTCCCCGAGCGGGGTCTTCACAGCCCTGTCCTGCGAGACCCCGCCCTGACCTGGTAGCGAGTGGGTGCTTGTGTGGTGCGGGTTTGTGTCCGAGGCCTGTGTACAGGATTTGGGGTGTCGGGTTTGAGGCGTGTGTCAGAGGCATGTGGAATGCTGGGTTGTGTGGGGGAGTGTGTTGGTGTGTGTGAGGATGTGTGTAGGAGTGCCTGTGTGTGTTGGGGAGTGTGCAGGAGTGTTGGGGTGCACATAGGTGTTTCGGGGTGTTGGTGTGGGTAGGGGCGTGTGCCCACAGGTGCACACATCACACATTACACGCATCCCTCCACGCTTGGGTCTCACCATTCCTGCTGGTGGCTCCTCCCCAAGTACCCCTGGGCTCGGTCTGCATGACCCCTGTCCCCCCAAAGAAGAGCCCCTGGAGAGTCGCTTCCCCCACCCCCACCCCACCTGTCTGTCTTGCTGTGTTCCGGTCCAGGGGGCTGTTGGCCCGCGGCGGGGTGGGCGGGATGGCGCCCGAGCCTCAGGGCCTCACACTGGCCTGTCCCCGCAGCGGAGCTGGAGTTCGTGCAGATCCTGGTCATCGTGGTGGTGATGATGGTGATGGTGGTGGTGATCACCTGCCTGCTCAGCCACTACAAGCTGTCGGCGCGCTCCTTCATCACCCGGCACAGCCCGGGCCGCAGGCGGGACGACGGCCTCTCCTCGGTGAGTGCGGCCGTGGCTGCGGCCTGGGCTCCAGAGCGGGCACTCCGGGGTGGTGCCCGCGGTGTCCCCACCACCTGTGCCTGGCGTGACTCCCTGAGCCTCGGGGGTGCTGGACGTCACAGGGGTCTGGCTGGGGTTGGGGGGCATCCGTGCACCCTCTGGTGGCTCTGAGGCCTGGGGGTGGCCTGCCTCGGATGAGGCCCCGCTGTTCTGCAGCCCACACGCGGGGCTGGGCCGAGGTTCGTCTTCACCTGGGCTTTGGGCCGAGTGGGGACAGGAGGGGAGGAGGCGGCCAGCGGCCAGGCCAAGGTAACTGGGTCAGACGGCGGCCGCTGGTCAGAGCCCGAGGGACAGCCAGGACGGACGCGCAGCTGGCATCTGGCTCTGCCCAGAAGGACGGGCGGAGGACAGGGTTCCTGCCCTCGTGCCAGCACCCTGCCAGCATCTGCCCTGTGGTCACTCACACTGCCCCGTCCGAGGGGAGGGGCCTTTTCCCAGCTCCGCCCTCCTGCCTGTGTCCTTGGCCGGTTCCCAGCTCACAAACTGGGGCCGCCGTCCCCAAGTGTATGACACAAGCTGAGGACTTGGGATCGGTGCAGGGCGAGGGCAGGGTCCCAGCCGCTGGAAAAGTCCCCTGCCCACCCTTGCACAGGTCCACGCAGTCAGGCGCAGACAGGACGTCTGTGTAGAGGGCTGCGGCTGACCCAGAGGCCTGGGCTGTGCTCCCCAGTGTGAAGATCAGGCCAGGCTAAGGGGCGGGGTGGGGTGGGGCGAGATGCGTGCTGTCAGCGATTCACGTCCTGGGGTCCTCGTGCTTGGTGCTCCACCTGTATTGCCAGCCCAGGGCAGCTGAGGCAGGAGGAAGGCTGCAAGTTCAAGGCCAGCCTGGGCTACACACTGGGACGCTGTCACAAACAGACAAGCAAAGTGCCCAAAAGGAGAGAGTGGATTGCCCAGAGCTCCTCCCCCGTCATCAGCGGCACTGGGGATAGAAAAGGATGTGCAGGGGCCCTGTGCACCTCTGCACCCTTTTATAGAAGGGCTTGAGATCTGCAGACTTGGGGTATCTCGGGGACGCTGGGACCCATCCCCGTGGACCCCATACCCAGAGGAACCCTTGCTTCCCATGCTAACCCTGCATTTTGGTGTCAGAACTGCGAGCACCCTCACACCCCCTGGGGACCCCAGAAGCATCCCCCAGAGCGCACAAAGTTAGCTCTCGGGGGTCAGGGTCCCCAGCCCCTCTTGGGGGCTTTATCTTGCCGTGGATCCCCTCCCCCTGCAGCACTGTTTCCAAATGGTTCCACTTCTGCGCCTGCCCCAGGAGCGGGTGTGAGGGCTGCAGCGGGGCGGGGCGGGGCGGGAAGCAGCTGTCTGCGCATGGGACGGCGTGTCGGGGGAGGTGGACAGCCTGTGGGCAGCCGAGCTTGTGCGTGGCGGGTGCAGGACGGGCAGCGGAGGGCAGGGCTCTCCAGGTCCCGGGGAGGCCTGGGGCTGGCGTAGGCACCTGGTGTCGGTATCGCGGGCTGAGCCAAGTTGGCACTGGCCGCAGCCCAAGCCAGCAGGGCTGTCGCTAGCAGGTTTGGACATCGCTGCTCGCGTCAGGCCTGGCCCCAGTGCGTCACCATGTCGTCAGGACAGGGGCCTTTGCGGTGGCACCTCTCCCTGGGATGCCAGGCACCCCAACCCCACCCAGCGTGCGTCCGGAGGGCAAACTCTGCATCTGCTCCGGAGGAATCCGCCGCCTCCGAAGCCCAGGCTCCCCTGGCTGCTTGTTTGCTGTTGTTGTCACCCCAGCAACAGGGCTGCCATCTGCTTGCAAGCGTCCTGCGTGCCGCGCCTGCCGTCTGCGGCTTACAGGGCTCGCCCGCTTTGCAGGAAAGAGCTGGGCTCGGAGCGGGAGCAGCTGTCCGAGGCCCTGTCACGCGTCGGGGGCTGTGTGAAGAGCCTGTGGCCCATTTCAGGGAGGATAAAGATGGGTGAGATTTCGGGGAGCACAGGCAGAGGCTGAGGTGTGGGGTGACCTCCTTGCTGTCCAGGAGGGGACACAGCCCCACAGGCAGCACCCAGGCTGAGCTGCCCACGCGGCAAGGTGCTGGCCCTGGCCTCCGGCCACTCAGGAACAAGCAAGCCCTACTCGGCCGCCTCCCCAGCCGCACCGCAAACCCCAGGGATGCCAGGCTGGGTTCGCACGGAGCCTGGGGAGGCCCCACGGAGGCGGTGGTGGGGCCTCCTGGGGCCCCAGCCAGACGGTGTGTCTGAGGAGTCCCTAAGCTCTGTGGCTTCCAGAGAGACTCAGACATAGCTGCTGCCTGCCTGGGACCTGGCTGCATCCTGTCTGCCCACCCCAGCTCAGCACTGTCACCCCTTCTCAGGGCGACTCCAGGGGTCCCCACACACACCTGTGCAGTCAGCACGGCACCTCACCTCACCCACAGGTCGTCTGTCACGTGACCCAGGCCTGGAAGGTGAGAGGGGACCGGCACTGAGGTCAAGTCCCGGGCTCAAGTTTGGCCAGCCAGGGACTCAGGACTGCAGCGACGTCTAGCTGCTGGGCAGGTCCTGGAGTGGGCAGGAGAGGGGTGTGGCAAGCCAGGGGTGCGATCACAGCGTCACTCACACATGCAGTCAGAAGACCCCTCCTGTCCCTGAGCCCATGCTTCGCCTTCAGGCCCCAGGCTGGACTCAGGGTCACTGCACTTTGAACGTCCTCCCCCTCCTCTTGCAGCCGTAGAGGACCCCCACGCAGCTGGCCCCCTCACCGGTCTCCTCACCCCTGCCAAATGTTTGTGTGTAAGGCCAGCTCGGCCAGGGTCTGGGATCACAGGACCCTTCCTCTGCTTTGTCCCTTTTGTCCCCAAGTCAGTTCTCAGCTTAGATCTCCTGCCTGGGGCCCGTTTCCCAGGGGCCATGGAAAGACCAGGTGCAGTGGTCAGCCAGGAGAGCGGCCAGGAGCTGGGCCAGGCACCGCAGCAGAGGCCCCACAGCAGGCCAGATGTTTGGCTTGCAGTTTGGTGGATGGCGGCCCCGTCTCCTGGGAGGGTCAGACTCGCACCCGGGATCTAAAGGGAAGCACTGGGCCCTCACCTGGCCACCTGGAGCTGAAGGCTCCTAAGGGCCTCCAGTGATCTGCCCAGCAGGTGGTGGCTCTGGGCGTCTGCCACTGAAGGCAGGTAGAGGTCATCAGGGGTTGGCAAACCTTGGTCAGGCCAGAGAGCCAGCAGACTGATCTTGTAAATAAAGTTTTATTGACACATGGCCACGCGCAGGCAGCCCTGCATAGGCGTTTGGCTGTATCAGCGAAGTTGGCTGGGGTGACAGACCAGGTGCCCACGAAGCAGGAATCACGTCACTGTGGCCTTTGTGGAAATAGCTGAGCCCGGTCTGGATGGGGGAACGGGGCTGGGCTGTACCTGCTCGAAGGACAGGGGCCAGGACACAGAGAGTGTCAGGGAGAGGAGAGGGTGGCCCCAGAGGCAGGTGGCTGCCAGGAGAGGCAGGTGTCCAGGACCAGGGTGGTCAGCAGTGGCTGGACTGACCCTGCCCCTGCCTACCTGGGAGTGTCCACTCGAGGCAGCGGGGCTGGGGAGGGTCGGGCTGATTCTGAGGCTGGGACCCCACCCCTCGGAGCACTGCTGCCCCCAGTGCCATGGCTGGGTATGTGCCCCCTGTGCCATGCTGGCTGCCGGGCACTGGGGACACGGCAGCCCTGGGGGCGCCCTGACCCGAGACCCAGGTGGGAGAGTGTTGGGAGGAGACACTGGGGTGGGGAAGGCTGTGGGCGGGGCGGGGGTGGGGCCGGGCAGGGTCCTACATGCGGGGCTGGACTTGGTCCTGGATAGCCAGGCAGTGGGAAGGTTTAAGCCAGCAGGGGTGAACCCTGGCGTGTGGGCAGCTGAGCCTCGGGTGCAGCATTCAGGTTTAATTGCAGTGTTGGCACTTTGTGATAAGTGGGTTTGGGGGTACATTTGGGCTCTCGGTCTCTAAAAGTTTTGCCTCACTGGTTTAACCTGAGGAGTGGGCGGCCGGGAGGGAGGGATCCTCCTGCTTCTATGACAGCAGCAGCCCTGTGGGAAGGAGGGTGGTGAGGAAGAGAGGAGCCGCCCCCCAGACCCAGGAGAGCCCTGGAAGAGGGGCTGCCCCACCAGCACCCCACACACCACCTGCAGAAGCTGCAGCGTACCAGGCCTGCCGCTGGTGCACCCAGAGTACGAGTCCCAGAGACTCGATTTGGTCTGGGGTGGGTGGAACGAGGAGGGTGGGCTGTGAAGGGTGACTCCGTGGGGCTGGCTGCTTGTGCAACGGGAAAGATGTCAGGGCCATCCAGTAACTTAGGGAACAAGGTGGTGACCTCTCACACGGGAGTCCTGCTGAGACAGTCTGAGGGCCACGGGGCCCCCTAGTGGCCGTCTAGGAAAATGCAGCCTCCGGCGGGTCCTGCCCACGCAGGGACATTACCTACCTGGGAACCTGCAGGAAAGCGTGTTCCCAAGGAAGCTCCTTGAACAGTGGCTGTGGTCGTTGGCTCGAGTGTGGTGATGGCTCCTCACCTACACGTGTGCCCGAGCTGAGCACGTGTACTTCAATTGTGTACCTGCGTTGCATTTCAGTTACATTTCGATGAAACTATAGCATTTAGGACATCCTGCCTCGGCCTCCTGGGAACTGAATGTTGAGAGGGCGCTGGCTGCAACATGGGACAGCCAGTCCAAGGTCCCTGTGGTCGTGCCTAGCCTGTTGGACACAACAGAACCAGTCTCTGTGGCTGGAGAGAGGATGCTGGTGACATCTGACATCTGCACTTTCCCTGGGGGCCCGGGTGGTTTTCACATGTTTCATTCTTTGGCAGCCCCACGAGGCAGGGCGTGTGATTATCCACACTTCCAGGTGCAGACACTGTGGCATCCAGGGTCCCCGGTCACTCAGCGAGCTGGCGGGAAAGGCACGGTCACGCTGCACTTCCTGATAGCGGGTTGGAGATTTACTCTTCAGGCCACAAGAGGCCCCTGTGGGCTCCCTGAGAAGCCCCTGATGTACACTGGGACACTTCAGGCAGCAGAGAACAGCAGTGACCGCTGGGGGGGTCAGTGCAGGGCTCAGGTGGTTGTGACCTCCGCGGTGGCCTGGGGAAAAGTCTCAGGGTCGAAGCAGGGGACCTTTTGTTGTCCCCCTGCTGACCTGCCTGTCTCTCCCCGCCCTGCAGGAAGGATGCCTGTGGCCCTCGGAGAGCACGGTGTCAACTGGAGGAATCCCAGAGGTGAGCCCAGCCCCCCCCCAGCACTGCGGCCTCTGCAGCCGCCACTCAGCACAGGATCTGCCATCACGTGCCCCTGGCTCCCCTGTCCCCAGGAGGGTGGCACAGCTCTGGTGGCCAGGACCTCGTGCTGGGCAGCTTCTTCCCCACTGTGCTGTGTCTCGGCTGTGCCCCGAGCAGGGGCAGCCAGCTCTCCTCTCTGCCTCTGGGCCGGGCCCGAGACCGCTGCCCGCCTCACTCGGCTCTGCTCTCCAGCCGCAGGTCTATGCCCCGCCTCGGCCCACTGACCGCCTGACCGTGCCGCCCTTCGCCCCCCGGGACCGCTTCCACCGCTTCCAGCCCACCTACCCCTACCTGCAGCACGAGATCGACTTGCCGCCCACCATCTCACTGTCTGACGGAGAGGAGCCCCCGCCCTACCAGGGCCCCTGCACCCTCCAGCTGCGGGACCCTGAGCAGCAGCTGGAGCTGAACCGTGAGTCGGTGCGCGCCCCCCCCAACAGAACCATCTTCGACAGTGACCTGATGGACAGCGCCATGCTGGGCGGCCCCTGTCCCCCCAGCAGTAACTCGGGCATCAGCGCCACATGCTACGGCAGCGGTGGGCGCATGGAGGGGCCGCCCCCCACCTACAGCGAGGTCATCGGTCACTACCCTGGGTCCTCCTTCCAGCACCAGCAAAGCCACGGGCCGCCTTCCCTGCTGGAGGGGACCCGGCTCCAGCATCCACACATCACCCCCTTGGAGAGCAAAGAGAAGGAGAAACAGAAAGGACACCCCCTCTAGGAGCCGGGGGCGGGCCAGGGCCACTGTGGGTAAACAGGCAAACACTCCGCACTTCCTAGAAGAGAAGAGAGAGGAGACCAGGGCGACACACGGGAAATGCAGCGTGTGACACCCCCACCTCTCTGTGTATAAATATTTACGTGTTATGTGTGGTCTGAATGCACAAGCTCAGAAAGCTTGCAAAAAACAAAACAAAACAAAAACAAAAACAAAAAAATTCCATGTTTCTTTGTTGAGCCGTGTCTTGAAGGCAAAAGAAAAAATCTACAGTAGTCTTTTTTTTGTTCTAGTTGAGCCGCGTGCGTGAATGCTTAATTTTCTTTTGTTTATGATGATTTCACTTAACTTTAAAGACATATTTGCACAAAACCTTTGTTTAAAGATCTGCAATATTATATATATATATATAAAATGAAAGAAAACTTATGTGCGAGGGCAGGAGTATTTTTGTATTAGAAGAGGCTTATTAAAAAAAAAGTTGTTTTCTGAACTAGAAGAGGAAAAAAAAATGGCAAGTTTTGAGTGCCAGCTCAGAAAGTGTGTATTACCTTGTAAAGAAAAAAAATTACAGAGCAGGGGTTTAGAGTTATTTATATAAATGTTGAGATTTTGCACTATTTTTTAATATAAATATGTCAGTGCTTGTTTGATGGAAACTTCTGTCATGTCTGTCGAGAGTTGGAGGGAGAGAGGTCGGAGTTTGAGAGTCGAGGTCAGGCCCCAGCCCAGCCTCCCACAGCGCACTGCCGGCGTCCATTGCTAGGTGGACTCCGCGCTGTCCGTTCCCTGCCAAAGGGGGGATATGTGTTTTTCCTCTGGGCCAGAATCGCCTTTGGGATTCAATCCAAAGTTGCCCCAGAGGCACCAGGGTCCAGGTGGTGGTTTTTGCCTTTCCCAAAATGAAATAAACTGTTATCGAAGGAGTCTTAGCTTTTCTTCCTCTGTTATGAGCTGTGAAGGTCCCCATGGGCAAGTGCCCCTTGCAAGCCGCAGCCCTCCCTGCCCTTGGCGCCTGGGACAGGCCGAGGGTCAGGTACTGTGTGGGTGCTGAAAGCTTTGGAGGTGATCGGCGGGCCACAGAGTGCCTCTGGGCTGTCATACCCCAGCGTATAGGAAGGGCCCAGAGTATTAGCAGCCTGACCTTATCCCGTGGCCTTTGCCGTCCTGATTTTCACAGGAAACAGATGATCCGAGATGAAAAGGTGACCATCCCAGGTTTCTTCTAGGATGTGTGATAAAAGTGTTAGAAAAGGAAAAGACGAAACAGTCAAACCAGCACACACCCGAGCGTCAGGCTTACGCAGAAATCCCGGCCCTTTCCTGCCCTCATCCTCCCTGTGGTCCGGGATGTGCCTGGCTGTCATGCGTCTGTCTGTGATTCCAGGGTCATTCTGTGTGCCAGGCTCTTGCTGAGCGGGTTTGAGACGTCTGGACCCCGTGGTGGTGGAAGCAGGTGTTGTGGGCAGAAACGGGCACACGGAGCTAGAGGTGGCAGAGCAGAGTGCTGGAGGGATCCCTTGGGACGGGCAGGGCAGTGGCTGCCCTGAGGCCCCTTCTCCCTGGGGTGGACTTGCTGGTAGCCCGTGGAGTGACCCTCACTCCACCGGAAGAGCGGGGAGGGGAGGAGCCTTGTTCCGAGTCGGGGGCTGAGGACAGTCAGAGCGGCAGTGATGTTTGTGAGCAGCCTTGTTGTGTTTAAAAAATGCAACCCAAACAGAGCTCCGAAGTCCTGGCCACCGGACCCCTGTGGGTCTGCTCAAGCGCTTAGTGAGCGGCAGAGCATTTCTCCCAAGCGGCACGAGCAGGTCCCGAGGGTTCAGGACCTCGAGTCCGCTTCCCTCTCTGCGGTTCTTCCCAGCAGCCGTGCAGGGAGGTCAGGGCAGTGTGTTCTGAAAGCAGCAGGGCCACAGAGATGTTCCTGAGGCTTTGTTCCTTTGTGTCGTGTGTCCCTGCTGGTGTCTCGGTGAGGACAGCGTCGGTCTTAGGGTGGGATGGCCCTGGGTCCCACCTTGCTCCTCGGGTCCAGCAGCCCTCCCCCTCCTGGAGGTTTCTGCTTTGGAAACATCCCTGTTACCCTCCTGCCTCCCCCACCACGGATGCCCCCTGCTTGTGGAGGTGACCCCTCCTGTCCCGGCATCCTTTTTTTGCATGATTCCCACATGAGTTGAAAACTTAGAAAACGGACCCCGTTTGCTCACGTGGCACCAGCCACAAATTGGACTGAAGTCTCCTGCCTGGAGCCAGACCCCTGTGCTCGTGTTGCTTCGGGGTGTGGTCTGTGTGTGCCGAGTGGGGGCATCCTTGGCAGCACCCACTGCTCTGCTTGTCCCCAGCGTAGGTACCTAGGGTTCCAGGGCTCATGCCGCACGTGACACTGCCCAGGCTTGGGGAGGCGGGGTGCACCCCCAGGAAACTGCTGGGGTGATCCCAGCCCTGAAAGCTGCCGCCAGAGCTGAGCTCATGGCTTCTCCTCTGGACCCCACGTCTCCCCTAGATGTAGGCTGTGCCCTCGTCCTTGAGGTGTCCATCAGCAGCCCCCTCCTCTTCCGGCAGGAAGGTAGATGGGGTCCTGGGGAGTGGCTGGTTGGAGGGAGACCAGGTTGGTTTGGGGGGCTCCGCTGTTCATCCTGGGCTCAGAGAAGACGGAGGAACGAGGCTCTCCACCCCTCCCTTTGTTCTCTGCCCATCAACCCTACATGTCCCTCAGAGAAAATCCCTGCCTCTGCAGAGCCCGGGTCTGTAAAAACAGACTTAGCAAATCGCACTAAGCGCGAGGCAGTTTTTCAGAAGCCCAGCATTTTGGCAAAAAGCTGGACATGACCCCTTTGACCACGTGGGGTAAGGCACAAACCAGAACCGTGTCCCTGTCCTTGTCTGTCCTGTCCCTGTGTATTGTATGTTTCAGATTATTATTATTTTTTTCCTATGTACGACACAGCTCCCCAAACCATCAGACCCCCAGCGATGGGGAAAGGAAACACGCGGGGTTTGTCGCGTTCTCTGGACACTGGTCTCGGGGCATCGCTCTGCTCCGGAGCTCCAAGGGCCGGCACCACCTTCCCGTCCTGCTGCCTGACCCACGGCTGTCTGTCTGTCGTGCTGACTGCCACGCTTGCATGTTGCCTCCGGGGCGTTAGAACACTCTGCCCTGCTGCCCTGTGTCCCCGTTCTGTTCCCGTTAAACTCCGTCAGCCCTCCGCGCTCGCCAGGGCAGCACCGGGCTGCTGCTGTGGAGACTTTGTGTCTGGATCCCCGTCTGCAGGCCTGAAGGAATTGCTTGCTGTGTATCAGTAATCATTAGTGGCAATGATGACATTTTGAAAAGCTGCAATACTTATACAATAAATTTTACAATTCTTTGGAACAAGGCCTTTTCACTTCTTTGCCTGTGTCGTGCGTCTCCCGGCCCCTGCCACCCTCTACAACCGCAGGCCATGTTTGGGGGCCCGGCCAAGGGCCCTGGGGCTGCCTTGTGGGCTTGGATGGTCTGTTCAGCCTCTCTGCTTTGGTTCAGACAGAATCCGGGGAGCTCAGGGGAAACAGTTCCTGTGCAAGTGGTGGCTCCAGTAAGAGGGGTGGCTTGAGGGTAAGAGTGTGCAAAACACTGCCTGCTTCTCTTCTCCCTTGAAATCGCCATTTACCACAGCATCAGGAGAGCTCCGGAAAGGTCTGCAAGAGGGAAACTGGCTTAGGGAGAGTTCTTCCAGAAGCCCTGAGACGAGGTACATGCAGGGCTGGATTCGGGTCGTTTCCTCCCCTGGGAGGGAAGGGAGGACCGAGGCAAGGGAGAAATTGGGCAAAGGAGGCTCTTGGCAAAGTCTCACCTACCCAACCCCCAAGGGGGCCGGGGGCCCTGGGGGAGGAGACACGCAGGCCCTCTTGGCCTCTGGCACTCAGGAGCAGAGTGGAGAGGAGTCCCAGCAGCCGCGGCACGGTCCTTAGCAGGGACACACGTAAAAGCACGGTGCTTAGATGCTAAAGTGTCCCCAGGGGACTTGAGTGGGGCCCCGTGGGATCCATTCCAGATCTAACTCACTTCTCTGAGTAGAACCGTCTTCAGTGTCTGAGCAAGGCTTTCTAAACCTCAGCCAGCGTAGACGGCAGCGGAGGGGGACCGACGTCGGGCCTCAGCCTGGCCTTTCTTTCCCAAGCTTCTGAAGCACAGCCCACCAGAGAGACGTCGCAGTGCTTTGAAAGATGCAGCAACCTACTGGATCGGGGCAGAGTTCCGCACCCCCCTGCCCTTCCTGTTTCCTCTTCTGATGGACGTGAACCTCAGATTGTAGGGAACTGGGGAGAAACCCAAACTGTCTCTCCAACCCACTGTGTCCCAGCTGGCTCCAGAGCCCGGGCTGCCTGTGGGAACCACACCCCTTGCAGGCCCTTGGATGCCTGTCTGTGGATGGGTTGATTGCAGAGCCAGGGGGACGCTTGCCCCTGGTGTCCCTATTGCCTGCAAGCCCCCTGCACGGTGCCCGGCACAGCAGACGCAGCCACCCTCACTAGTAGCTCCGGCTTCTGGTGGTTCCCATGTAACCAGATGCCCCCTGAGCTGTCTCAACCAGCTTGCAGGTGCCGAGCTGAGCGGGCGGGAGGGCCTTCCCCAGGCGACAAAGCAGAGCGGGGTCCTTTCCCCACTGGAGAGGAGCCCCTGCCACTGGGTACAGCCCCCGCAGACAGCTGTCCCAGCTCTGGAATGGGGACAATGTCAGGACAGCTGACACTCAGGGACACCTTCTAGGTTCTGGTGGAGCTGACCACTCCTCATTGGGAGGTCTCCTCTTTCATGGTGGGGTATTTTTCAGGCATGGCTGGGTGCCAGGCACAGCTGGGTGCTGGGAGATGCCAGCGCCCTGCCCCACCCCTGACCTCGGAGAGCTCCCTGCTGCTTTTGGTCTGGTCTCTCGGCCCACCGCTGAGGGTAAGGAGGGCCTGCTGTGGGGAACCAAGGCGGCTCACGGGGGATGGGTTTACAGGTTCGGGGTACAGCTACTCCCCGACTTACATCAAGATGCTGCAAGCTGCAAATGTGTTTAATACCCCGACCCACAGAACCTCCTAGCTTAGCCAGCCCAGCAGCTTGGCAGATTACCTAACACAGAGCCTGTTTTATAATACAGTGCCAAACAGCTGGGCCAAGAGGCTGGCAATTGCCTGAGATAGGGAGGCAGGCTTGGCTCAGCTCTGCACCATCCGGCAGGTGGGCAGTCCCTGGGGGGCAAGGGAAGCCCCTCAACCCCTGTGCATCAGCCAGGGGCCAGGCAGGCTGACGTGTGCCTGGTTTAGGAGCAGACGTGGTAATCTGAGCAAAGGTCAGAGAGCCCTGCTGCGGGGAACAGACGCTCAGCACTCCAGGCTTTCTGGGTCGTATGACTGCTGTGATAACTGGAAGCAGCAAAGACAGTGTTAGACAGGTGTGGCTGTGTGCCAGTAAAACTCCTGGGGTCCGCGGGGTGTTTCTCACGGCTACCTTGGGCTTACTGGTTTGGGAGGGAGGCCGCAGGGTGAGGCATGCTTCTCCCTGTGCCTGCGCTGACCACAAACGTGGACGGCAACCTTGCTCGTCTGGCTGGGGTTGTGTGTGTCCGGTTCCCCCAGAGTGAAGTCACTCTTCTCTGCTCCTCCTGCGCTGCCCTCTCCGGAGGTGACTGTGGGCAGCACACACAGGGAGGAGAGGGCCGGGCTCCACCTCCTTCAGGGTGAGGTATCTGCATAAATCTGCATAAATTATCAGAAGCTTCTGCATAGGTCACTTATTCCTTCCGTCATCCATCAGTCATCCTATTGGAATGGACTCACAGATGTTTCTTTTGCACTATGGGTTACAGTCCAACATTACCTTGTGCATTTTATTATTTATTTTGTTCGGGCTGTGGCCGGTTCGCTCCTACTGTCCCTTTGACATAACCTCTTCATTGCACAGCGGGTTCCGGCCCTCGCTGCTGTGATGAGGGTGACTTTACATTACCTTCTTACGTTCCTGCCCTGCCAGGTGCCCCCGCCTCCCGGGGCACATTTCTTGCTCGAGTCCTAGGATCAACCACTTCTCCGAGGGTCCTGGCTGCCTCTCCCTGGAGGACCAGGTGCTTGAGCGCTGGGGACACTCACTGTTCCTGCGGGGCTTCTCCAAGCCCCCTCAGCTGCCCGAGCCAGGAGATGCACACTTGCACACTAAGCATGTGTGTACCTGCATGTGTGCCCACGGTTTCGGGGTAAACTAAACGTGAGCTCACGCTGGTGATTCCACCGGGGCCCCACCACCCCGAGCAGCGTGCCCACCTCGTCCCATGCTCGTCTGTAGCCCCCTCTTCTCTGTCCTCCGTCTCTTTCCCCGCTCAGTTCCAGCACACATGGTTACCAGATCAGGATTGCTGCTGTGCCTCTCTAGGGTTCTAACCCTGTGTGCAGCCCTCGTCACCTTCGTCTTCCTGACTGTCCTCAGTGCCAGAACTATCGGGCCCTCTCCTCTTTTGGCAAAGTTGCCTCTTTGGCAAATTCTGCGTTTCATTCTGGGATCCCCAGCTTTCTAATTAAAAATGTGTGTGCGTTAAGTTTTCATCTTCGTGTTACAAAGTTCTACAGGTTTCGATCAATGCGCAGTGCCATGATCTACCACGATAGCGCTGTTACAGAAAAAAAATCCTGAGAATCCTTCGTGCTTCACTGATGCGACCCCTCTGTCCCCGACCCCAGGGCCCTGACAACCACTGATCTGACTGGCACTGTGGCTTTGCCTTTCACACACTGTCAGGCCGTCGGCATCAGATGGCATGTCACCCTTCCCGGTGGCTTCTTTCATTTAGCAGTGGCGTTTTAGGCTCACCCACCTTATGGCTCGAATAGCTCGTTTCACTTCACTGCCAGCGATATTCCTCTGTCCAGGTGGACCATCTTTGGCTTGACCACTCACCCAGTGAAGGACATTTTTATTCCTTCATAATCACCAGTTTGGACAACAAACAGAGCTGCTGCAACACTGCCGTACAGGTTTTTTTGTGGCATGCGTTTCAGATGAGTTGGGTCAGTAAGCAGCAGCAGGACTCTGGATGGCGGGGTTCGACTAGGTTTGGCCGTGAAAGAAACTGCCCAGCTGTCTGCCGGCGGAACTACGCTGCTGTGCATTTGCTTCACCAATAACTTCGAGTGTCTCTGACTCCACATTTTTGCCCACAATGGTCGGCTGTAGTCATCTGGGGAGATGTGGCGGTACCTCTCACACTGCTTTAAAAGTCCCCAAAAGGCAAGTGCTCTGGGGTGTCTTTCACACGCGTATTGGCCACCTGTACGGCCTCTTCGCTGAGGTGTGTGTTCCGATCTTTGGTCCATTTTTTTAAATTAGGTGGTTTGTTTTCTTATTGTTGAGTTTTACAAGTTGTTCGTCTATTTTGGATACAAATACTTCAGCTGGCATCTGTTTGAAAACACCTTATCCTGTTCTGTGGCTTGTTCTCCTTCCTTTTAACAGAAACTTTTAATTTTAATGAAGTCTGACTGTTTTCCCTCTCGTGGCTCCTCCTTTTGGTATTGTATCTGGTAACTCACCACCAAGCCATAATGACCAATACTCCTGGTACTGGCTTTTTCTATCACTGGCTTTTCAGTATGGGTTGCCTTTGTTTTTTTGTCAAAGATTGGTTCATTATATTTGTGTGGATTTTTTTTTCTGAGCCTTTATTCTGCTCAATTTATCAATTCTTTCATCAATACCCCACTGTCGTGATTATGATAGTTTTATAATAAGCCAGATCAGCCAGAGAGCTCCCGCTTTTTCTTTTTCTTTTCCTTATACTGGCTGTTCCAGGCCTATTCCCTTTCCATATAAACTTTAGAATCAGTTACTGAGTATCTATGGGATAGTTCTCTGAGATTCTGTGAATCAAGTTGGGAAGAATTGACTTTTTTAATAATATGGAGCTTACCAAAACATATATACATCAGGAACAGAAAAACTTGTTCAACTATTTTAATACTAAGCCTATTGAGACATCACTAGGTCAATACCAGTTACCTTTGGACCCCACAATGACAAGAGGTACTCCGAGTGATGGCTCTGAGCTTCTAGACATTTATTAGTGCAGCAAACTGCTGACGTGTGTATACATTTTTTTGGTGAACTCTGGATATAAAACCTTCCAGGCCATGAGCACGGACTATCCATTTATTTAGATCTTTATTTCCTTTATCAGAGTTTTATAGTCCTAAGCACATATGTCCTCTAACTTGGACACATTTTTCCTGACTTTGAACTATTTTATGTATGAGTGGCATAGTTGAGTGGTGTTGTTTGAGTGATATTGTTTCATTCCAAATTTTATTTGGTCATAATTGGTACCTAGGAAAGCCATTGACCTGTGTGTTAACTTGCACTCCTGAGACATTGTTATAATCACCTATTAGTTTTTGTCGTCGTGGTTGTTGACGGTTCTTTGGGATTTTCTATATAGATAATCATGTTATTGACAAGCAGTACAGTTCTACGTCTTCTCTCCTAGCTGTATACATTTTTTTCCTCTTCTTTCTTCCTCCCTTTTCTCATTTTATGGCACCACCTGTGACTTTTGGTGCAGCTGAACAGGAGCGGGAGGAGAATATCCTTGCCTTGCCCCTGATTTGGCTTCTTGCCCTTAAGTGCAATGCGAGCTAGAAGGGTTTGGTAAATGTTTAGTAAGTGTTCTCCATCACAGTGAGGCTTTCTCCTCCGTCTTGGGCTGCTGGGCTGCGGTAACAAAAGCACCACAGACCCGGAGGCTTGGAAACAACGGAGATTTCTTTCCCGTAGCTCGAGAGAGTGAGGTCCAGCGTCAGGTTGTCCCGGGCTGGGTTTCTGGCTCAGACCCGCCTCCTGGCTCACAGACAGCTGTAATTTTATTTTGTCCTTTCAGAGGGGACAAGAGGTGACTCTGGGATCTCTTTCAGAAGCACATGATCCCAGTCACTCCCCAGAGACTGATCTCCTAATGCCGTCACCTGGGGGATTAGGATTCAACACACAAATTCAGAGGCCACCAACACTCAGCCCATTACACATTTACCCTGCTATCGTTTCTCAGAAATGACTGGGGGGCTTTATCAAGTGCCTTTTCTATATCACTGATACGATCATGTGGTTTTTCTTTAGCCCACTGGTATGGATGACGTTGGACATTTTATACATTGCTGTGTTTATTGTTTTGATGAAGGTTTCTCGTATTTCTGTTCATGAAAAATACTGGTTTGTGGTCTATTTTTTGTAACATGTACAGTCAAATAAAACTACTTGATACTGATGCTCGCTTTATTGGAAGATTACTAACTATAAACTATTTATTGACATAGGTATTCAAAGCATCTGTTCAGGTGTGAGTCTTTGTAGTTAGTAGCTTTCTAGCAATGAATCCATCACACCCAAGTGTGTCGCTTTTAGTATTCCTCTGTTACCCTTTTAATAGCTACAAGATAAGCTCCTCTTTCTAATACTAGCAGTTTAAATCTCTCTCTCTCTCTCTTCATTAGCTGTGCTAAAGATTTATTAATTATATTGGTATTTTTTAACGAACCAGCTTTTGGTTTTATTGATTTTCTTGTTTTACTACTCTTATTTCCATTAGTTTCTGTTCTAATTTTTCCTATTCTTTTTTTACCTGTTTGCCTCAAGTTTAAGTTGCTCTTTTTGCTCTAGTTTCCTAAGGTGTTAACTTAGATAATTTATTTGGGATTTTTCTTCCTGTCTATATGTTTCAATGCTATAAATTTCCCCATAAGAGCTGCATCCACAGATTTTTGTGTGTGTTAGGTCTCTTGTCTATTCTATTCTATTCATTCATCTCAAGGTGTTTTCTAACTTTACTTGTCATTTCTTCCTTTATGTACTAGTTATTTAACAGTAGGTTGTTTCACACCCAAACATTTGGACGCTTTTCAACTATTCTCCTATGACTGACTTCCAGTTTGATTTCACTGTGCTCTGAAACATACCATGTTTGATTTCTGTTATCGTAGATGTGTCAAAATGTGTTGAATGACCCAGGATGTGGTCCATCCTGGCGAATGTTCCGCATGTTCCTAAGGATGTCTACGTTACTGTTGGGTGGAGTATTCTACAAATGCCAATGACATCACGGCAACTGAGAGTCCTCGCCTCTGTCCTTACTGGATGGCTACTTCCTTGACCTATCAAATACTAAAGAGAGGTACTGAAAACTCCAACTATAATAGTTTTTCTTTCCTCGTTCTCCTTTCATCGGTTTTGCTCTGTGTATTTTAATGCCCTGTGTCAGGTACACATATCTTAGAAAGTCACCCCTTTAATCATGTGAGGGCCATCTGCACCCCTGATAACTCTCCTGGTTTTGTAGTCCACTTTCCCAAAATTCATATATTTACCCCAGCTTGAATTGACTTATGTGCTAGATCTCTGTCCAATCATTTGCTCTTATACTGTTTCAATGTTATATTTAGAGGGAGTCTCTATAGAAAATATAAAATAAAATGGATTGTTTTAAAAGTTTATCCTGTCACCTTCTGTCTTTAATTGGTACAATTAGATCATTTATGTTTAAGGTAAATATTCAGATAGTGGGACTGATATCTACCATATTTATAACTGTATGTCTTTGTTACACTTACTCTTTATTTCCTTTTTAACTCTTTCTTTTTTGACTTTCATAATTTTCATTGACAATTTTATGTGATCGCATTTTCCCTTCTCCCTTGGTATATCAATAATATTTCATTTCAGGGAAATACTGGTGATTTCTCTAGAGTTTGCAACATACAACTATTCTTAGTCCAATTTCTGAAAGTGCTGTGCTGTTTCACGTATCTTACAGTCAAGTGTCACAGTCAGCTCTGCTGCTGTAACAAACACCACAGACCAAGTGGCATCAGTGAGAGAACTTTCTCTTCTCACGGTTCTGAAAGCCAGGAAGCCCAAGACTGAGGCGCCTACTGACCAGGTTCCTGGCGAGCTCTCTCTTTGGGCCGCAGATGCCTGACTCTTCCTGTATGACAGGGGTTTCAGTTCTCCGATGGTTCAAAGAAAAGTTCTTGATTTTCGGTTTGTTCAGCTGTTTCTTGTTTTAAGGGCTCATGCAGCGACTTATAAGTTATACGTCAGAGCTGAAAGCAGAAGTTCCTCTGTGCTTTTTCTTTTAAATTAAAAGTGGGATGAAATTCACTTTTTAAACTATACAATTCAAGGGTTTGTAGTACATTCATAAAGCTGTACTGTCTTCACCAGAACACTTTCCATCTCGCAAAGTGAAATCCCATGTCCGCTAGCCCACGAGCGCCCCCTCTTGGCACTTTTCCCCAGCTCCGGGCAACCTCTAATCTGCTTCCTGTCTTTATTTGCCTGTCCTGGATATTTCAGATAAGTGGAGGCAAACAACATGTGGTCTTTTGCATTTGGCTTCTTTCACTTAGCATAATGTTTCCACGGCAATGTCCTGCACGAGTCCAGCTGGAGGCCTAGAGCCCGTGGCACTGTCCTCCCAGAATCCAGCTGGAGGCGGAGAGCCCAGGGCAATGCCTCGAACAAGTCTGTACTGAGGATGTGCACTGGGAGGGCCCCAAGGTCAGTGGTGGAAGCTGGAAAGTCTGCTCCAGTAGGAGAAGGGTCTGTGCCAGCAGGCTGAGGAGTCTGCAGTGGAGCCAGGAAGCGATGCTCAGGGTAAGGACCAGGGCTTCCCCAAAGAGACCGCAGCCATCCTCCGAGACAGAGAAGACCTGAGTTCCTCCAACAATGAAAACAGATGGGTTCGGATCAGGAAAACCAGCACGACAAGCTTCTCCAGGAGAATCAAGGGCACACCATCTTCCCTCCAGTTCTCCTTTGATGCTGTTGGCAGCAATCCTCGGGGGGACCTTCAGCTGGGTGTTCAAACCGAACACATGAGCCATTGTGAACAGTGCTGCTATGAACATTTATACACAGGTTTTAGTGCAAACAGAGGCTTTTGTTTCTCTCAGAGGCATCAGTAGTTCCCACAGTAACAGCGCTTAACTTTCTGAGGAGCAGCTAAGCTTTCCCTCCGCAGGATTCCAGTTTCTCCACGTCCTGACCCTCACTGCTTCCCTTTTCCTTCCTATAAGACCATCCCAGGAGGTGAAGTGAAGGCTCTCTGAGGTTCTGAATCTTCTCAGGCACTCACTGGCATCTTCTACATCTTTGGAGAAATGTCCATTCAATGCTTTTCTTGTCTTTTACATAGATCCTTTGTCTTTTGAGATGTACAGCTCATTTATAGATTCTGACTATGTATACAAAAGTGGGGTGAGGGGAGAGGGCACAGTCATTGCAATTGGGGCTTTGATGGCCCTTGGGTCTAGAGAAGGGGTCAGCAACATCAACCAGCCAAACAGACAGCAGGGTGGCTGCGCCAGCTAAAACTGCATAACAAAACCTCGATGTCAGAGGACAAACACCCATTGTGCCTCACGCACCTAAAACCAGCAGGCGGAACTGCAGATCTGGCCAAGTCTGCCGGACCTCGGCTGGGCTTGCTCGTGGCTCTGGGTCAGCTCAGGATGCCGGGCGCAGCTGGCATGGCGTCTCTTTGCCCTGCATGGTCCCCTTCCCAAGCAGCCAGGCAGAGCTCCAAGACAGACAGAGCAGGCAAATCCTCTTGAAGTCCAGGCGTCCAGCCAGATTCCAGCCGGAAAGCTCAGGCTCGTGGGAAGGGAGATGCGATCCACATGTTGGTGAGGGGGCCGCAAAGTCCCCCCGCAGCAGTGGGCACAGGGTGGGTTCGGTGGGGCCGCATTGGCTTCCTCCTCCCTCTGAACCAGTGCTTTCTACCACTCCAGGACAGCGCTACACCCCAGACACACGGCTCACCAGGCAAGCCCTGCCAGGAGCCCGTGAAGTCCCCCACAGTTTATGGGTGGGGAGTCCCCACTCGGTCTCTGCCTGGCTCAGCTGCTGTCTGAGACCCGGATGAGAGGTGCAGCTCTGTGAGTCTTCACCGCCCCACTCAGCCAGGCGTCCAAGGCATGGTCCCAAGGAGGGTGCTGTCGGGGGTGCTGGTGGACCTTTAGGAGGCGGGGCTCAGTGGGAGGCCCTTAGGCCATGGGGGAGGAGTGGGGGGCTCCAGCCCCCACCCCCGGATCATGATGTCTCCACCATTGCCATCCAGTCCCTGCATCCAAGACGCTAATCTGGCCAGCAACAGGACTGCAACCTGGAACTTCGAGCCCAACAAGCCGTTTCTCTTTGCAGGTTCCTTGTGTTTGGGACTTCGTGACGCTGACTAAAATAGGGGACTTCCAAGGCCGTGCACCTACCCACCCCACAGCCGCTATTCCTCAGTCAAATCCTGGGGTCTGGGCACCACGCCGAGCACCTCACACAGAATAGCAAGGAACTCACCGCCTCTGTTGTCCAGAGGAAGACGCTGAGGCTCGGGGGCAAGTGAGGCCGGGTGGGAACCCAGGGCCACCTGACCCTGACATCTCAACCGCCCTCCCGGTGTCCCCGGGCCACACATCCAGTTCCCTCCACGCTGTCTGAGCCCTGGCTTCCTCTGAGTAGCACAGAGAAGCCTGGCAGGTGAGGCCCCTGGGTACAGTGTCTTGCCGCCTGCGGCCTGCAGTGCACTTTCTGTGCAACTGAAGCAGCTGGGCCAGAGCGATCCCCACCCCTGTCCCCCTCCCTGACCCCCGTCGGGGCCACCGCGTGTCTGGACTCCGCCAGCCAGCCGGCCGGGGCTCACCGCCTCATCTTCCTCCCCCGCTCATCCGCTCCATTTCACCTTCTGACTTATCCAGACCGACGACACACGTGTTCAGCACTGCAGCATAATTCAATCATCTGTGCCCTGTCTGTGATTTGCTTTTGAAACTGAAATTCAGGCGTGATGGGTACATGGTGGTGGCTCTGCTGACGCTGCCCGCTGCACTGATTTGTAGGCTGGGCATCATCTTTACCTCGCAAGCCCTGACTACAACGCCCAGGGTGGTGGTGAGGCCCCTGGTGGTGGCCAAATTTGGATGACAGCACAGGGCTGAGGCCTGTGTGATGGGGCCAGTGTCCTCGTAAGAGATGCCAGAGAACTTGGGCATTCTCTGTCTTTCTCTGCCTATGGTGTGAGCGCACAGACAGAAGACGCCCACACGTTAGCCAGGCAGAGACCTCCCCAGCTGGCACCCTGGTCACCAACTTCCAGCCTCTAAAAGTCTGAGAAAAGAAGTTCCTATTCTATCAACCGTCCAGCCTTTGCCATTTTGTCATGGCTGCCTGAGCAAAGGCACGCAAGTAATCCCTGCTGATTAAAGGAAGAAATCAGAAAATACAAAACACCAACGGCTTGTGCGTCACTGACAGTCTGTGCTCTCCGGGCATTTTTCTGTGTTATACACGATCACGTCTGTTTTCAGCCGGAGCCATCCTACAGCAGTACAAAGATCTTTCCTTAGTGTACTGTGAGTACCTTCCCACAGCAACAAACACAGTCCTGGAACCTGAGCTTCGCTGCTTCGGAGCATCGGCCGGACAGATGCCCTACTGCTCTGTCTGACTCCCCCGTGGATGTGTGTACAGCCTTCTGCCTTCACAAACCCTCCTGTGAGGAACAGCTCGTGGGCACATCTTGGTACATGTAATGTTACCTCTTTGGGACAAAACTAGCTCCTAATACTAATGTTGCCACGTAATACCGAGTGAGTGGTCTATCCTGGAGGGTGACCAGCAGAGGGTGCTGCTTTGACAGAAGGACTTCCCGGAAGGACCATAGTCCCTCAGAAATGTGTTCTAACCCTAGATGCTCCCTGGTGTTCTTAAAACAGCTGATCCAACGTTTTGGTTTTCTTTCTGATAAAGCAAAAGTTTATGTACATTTATGAATGAACTGTGATGTCCTACAGGTAATTCTTTCTGTGACAGGTGACCCAAACCCAGCTCCAAGTGATGTGAGTTAAAATAGGGAGTTGTGGGTTCCCAGGTCAGAGCTGAGCTAGATCACGGGCCACCAGGCCCAGACACGCACACAGTGATGTCAGCGTCTCTCTTCCCTCGAAGTGCTGTGCAATCTCTATTGATTTCGTCCTCTACCATCTCCTCCCTGGCACCATCTTCTCTCCAGCCTCCTCTCCTTAGACCTCTAAGACCAATCAGAAGAAAGAAATCAACTTTCCAAGCAAAACTCCCAGAATCCAATCATCGGCCTGGCTCAGGTCACGCGCTCCTTCCTGAATCAGTCACTGTAGCCACATGAATCAAAGGCTCTGATTGGCCAGGCTGGAGTCACGGGTCCTGCCCTGACCTTGGAAATGCAGTCAGTGCTCTCCACCCAGGCAGGCTGAGAGGCCAGGTGGTTCCCAGAGGAGGGTGACAGTGACTTCAACAGGCAAAGGGGGTGGGTTCCAAAACCAGCGTCCACACTGGACGGGTAAGTGGATTAACTGTGAAAAAGAAAAGATCCACCCACGTAACCACAGCACGGCTCTGGCCCGCCTAGACAATGCAGCTTCTTTCGTGGGGAGGCGGGAAATAGACTGCCTCCGTGTTGGTTTTCAGCTGATATTTGTTGAGATGATTTCAGCATGTGTGCTGGCTTCCTGTCTCCGCCGCGGGCCTAGACGGAGCGTCCCGGGTGAGGAAGATGTGTGAGCCAACGAGCGAGACAGAACACACAGGAGCCCCGCGCCAGATCCGCGTCGCGTTTCCTTTCACACTTTGTACAGTTGTTCTTGAAGTAAGAGAATTTTTTCTAAAAATAAAACAAAATGTTAGAAAAGCCTCGCGATTAAACAATTTGGAACAAATGATGGGTTTAAATGTGAAAATAAATTTTAAAAATAAACAGACATCCGTGCCTGCATGCCTGTGTGTGTGTGTGTGTCCACGCGCATGCTGGAAGCACATGCCCGCACTTCCCCTCCTCTGGCTCCCTCTTCCTCCACTGCCCTTCCCGCCCCGCTGGACACCCCACCTGTACCCCGGGGCCCACAGGTCTAGGAGCAGAGATCTGAAATCATGATGTTACACTCCAAATAATTAAATTTGTGTTTAAAGGCTTCTAACTTGCCTGAGTTTTAAAACAAGTTTTTAAAGTGCAAGGACTCCTCCAATCATGGAGGGGTCAGCCTAGGATGCGGCCAGGGGCCAGCAGCTGGTGGTCAGTCTGCAGGTCCAGATCCTTCCGCTGCCCTTCCTACCTCCTGTCAGTTCCCAGGGCCTCCATCCGCTCCGGGAGAGAGAGCCTTTGGTACCCCCTCTGTCCCCTTGGCCCTTTGTTTCTGTCCACATCAATCCAAACTACAGCTGAAGTGAGGCCTCCTCTGGCCTCCAGAACCTTCTCTGCCACCATGCAGCAGGCCAGCAGTGCTGGGACCTGAAATCCTCCAAAAGCAGCCTCCCGGGAGACAGGCAGAGTGGGAGGACAGGTGTCCCAGGTCCCTCGCCCGGTGGATCTACAAGAGACAGAGTTCCTGCCACTCACAGAGGTCACCACAGATACACCTCGCAGGTCTCTTGTCCTTCCTCGGTCTACCTCCCCCCCAACCCACATTATCTGGGTAGAGGGCATCGCTCCCAAACAACCCCTTGACCTCAAAACTTTGCCTTGGAGTGTGCTTAGGAGCTCCAGCCTCAGGCAACCAGCTGCAAAGTGGTGGTCAGCTCAGCGAAAATGTCACCAATCCCAGGCAGGACGGGGCTCACAGAGAGGAAGCCCCAAGAGGCCCGCCAGCCAGGCTGGGGCCATGTGCAGGGATCAGTGCTCACGTGGTCACCGTTTCTTATTTTTTAACTTTAATGACTAGCAACTTTGTCACTATGACCAGGTACCTGAAAAAAAATCAACTTAAAGAGGACAGTTTCCTTCGGCGCATGGTGTCCAAGGTTTCAGTCCACGGTCAGCAGGTCCACGGCTGCAGGCCTGTGGTGCCCATCACGTGCCAACCAGGAAGCAGAGAGGAAGGGAGGAGCCCAGGAGGGAGGCGCCAGAGGCTCCGCCCCAAAGTCACTTGCCCCGCCCACTGCCTTCACAGAAGTCCTACCATGGAAGAGTCCAGCACGTCCCAGTAACGCCATCAACTTACAACCTCATCAATGGGTTAACCCAGTCACCTTCTGTCTCGTTTGCTTTTCTAGCTACTGAGACAAAATACTGAGTACCCAGAGTTAAAGGAGGAGAAAGGTTTATTTGGCTCGCGGTTGGTAGAGGTCTCAGTCCGTAGCTGGCTGGCTCCGAGGCAGGCTGGCGTGACAGAGGAGCATCCAAGAGGGCAAACAGTTCACGGCAGGCAGAAGACAGCGAAATCAAGCAAGGGACAAGACAAGCTTCTTTCCGTGCCTTACACTGCATTGTATCCAAGCCACTGGGATTAGGGTGGTGCCAAACCAATCCGTGCGCTGATTCAGTAGTCACCCACCCTTAATCCTAACACTGCACTGGGGGTCAGCCACACACCCGAGATCCAGCCACTTCCCAGAAAGCGCCACCCATGTTTGCCTGAGGCTTCGGGGGACATCTAGACACATAAACCCTTCTGCAGCCCATCCTCAGGACACACGCGCTTAGGGGGAATAGTTTAGATTTAAACCACGACACCCACGATATTCCCACTATCACTTTAATTTGGAACCTAGAGAGAGGCCTAGCAAGCTCCCCTCTCTTCTAACCAGTCGGCTTCCTGTACGTGTGAGAACTTAGCCGTCCGCTGCTCCAGGACCTCACAAAGCAGCGAGACCACAGGGACCACTCCTGCTGGGCTCCCGAGCCCCACAGGGCAGCGGCATTCAGCAGAGAAAGCCCTGCTGCTTCTCGTGCAGAGCTGCCGTGACGCCATCCCGGTTCACAGCTGTGTGACCGCTGCCAAGTGCTTGGCCTCGGCGTCTGGTGGCTCCGAGGCTCACGCCTGTCACTTGCCCGCCCTGTGACCTTGACCGGTTCGCTCAACAACCTCTCTGTGTCTGTTTTTACATCTGCAAAATGCAGGTTTTGTATTCATTACCTACCACACAGGACTGCTGTGGGAATTCAAGGAAACAGCGAAAGGAGTAGAAGTCAGGAGAGGGACACTTCCAAGGAAACACAAGTTGCTGCCAAGTCTTTTGAGGGAACAACTTTGGGTTGAATTTCTAAGTAGGTGTGTTAGTCAGCTTTCCATCACTGTGACAAAAACAACTGAGGCAAACAAAAGAGAAAAGGTTCGCTTTGGCTCACGGCCTCACAGGGATCGGTCCACGGTCACTGATGCCACTGCTCTGGGCCTGAGGTGCAGCAGGAGCAGCAGGGAGAAGGCTGCTCGCCTCGAGGCAGCCCGGAAGCAGAGAGAGGGAGCAGGAGCAGGAGGCGCAGGACAGGGCAGGCTCCCAGTGACCTGGCCTCCATCCAAGCCCCATGTCCTACGGCTTCCGCCACTCCCCAGCAGTCCGTTCGGCTGTGAACCCATCAGCCCACTGATGGGAGCAGAGCCCTCACGGTCCAGACGGTCCCCAAAGCCCCACACAGCAGGCCAGGCTACGCTGGAGACCAAACCTCTAACACACAGCAGCCACACCCTAACACCTTTACACAAGAAGACATCACAAATCAACATGCAAAAACACCCCAACCCGTTTCCTCGGGGTTCTACTGCGAAAGGCCAGGTCCCCAGCTTTGAGGTGTGGTTCTCCATTCCCCCAAACCTTGGGCCCAGCGATGCTTCCAGGACCTCCCAAGTCAGTTGAGCTCCAAATAGGAAGGGGAGCAAAACCCACCACAAAATCACAATCAATTAATGTTTAATTAAACACCCAGAAAACCTGACAGTACGTCAAGTTCATTAACTGTTCCATTCATAAAAAATTCATTATCCCCCAGTATATTTGTAGAGAATTTATAGGTGGAATCCTCTCACTTCCTAAGAATTCCCAAGAATAATGCTGGGTAGGGAGATTGTGGCCAATTGTAATTAAATGAATTTCTTGGAGGCAAATAATTTGGGAAGCAAAATCATTCTAAAAAATCTTTCAATTATAAAACTAAAAGTCAGACGTGAATTCATTTCAGTGCAGTTCCTTGGATGGTGTAGGGGGTTCCAAAAAGAATTGGGGAGGGGAGAGGGAGTGAAGACAGACCCCTCCACCGGACACAAAGCCACCAAGTGGCCACCTGCCCTTCCCCGGTGTGTCTCCTGCTAACTGTCCTCCCAGTGGCCAGGCCACCTTTCCAAGCAGCAGATGAGACCTGCCCGTACTCCCAGAAGGACTGCTGGGCTTGGGCTTGGGCCACCCTGTCCCTCCAGGGCTGGGCAGTGGGGTGAGGGGCCAGCAAGGCCTAGCTCGTGGTCTGATGGAGAGAAGCCCGGGAACTATGGTGAGTGTTCAGAAGGCAGTTAGGACAGCTTTGTCACCACAGATAGGGACAGGAGGGGACCACATGGTGATGCTTGCTGAGCACGTGCTCTGTGCTCTGCGGAATCTTCCAGAGTATGACCTCCTCTAACCTTTGCAGTGGCCCCTACAGGTAGTGCTGCCACGATGCCCTTCTCAAAAGGAGAAACTGAGGCTCTAAAGCATGACTTGCTCAAGGCACAGAGCTAAGAAATGGGGGTTCAAGGAGGTCCCACACAGTGGGGCACACAGGGGGCCTGACCACCAGGAGAGGGCAGAGGCAGGTCCGCTCCTGGCCTGTGAGGGGCAGCTGGCCGTCCTGCACCTGCCAGCCCGCTAGATGTCTGCTCCTGGCTCTGGGCAGGGCTCGGGAGACCCAGGGCCATTGCCACATCTCTCTGGTCACTCTGGGCTGCAGATCTCGTCCCCTGACCAGAAACGCCTCCTCGCTGCCCACATGCAGGGCCTCTCTGCCTCCTCCCACTGAGCCGCATTCACAGGAGAAAACTCTGAAAATAAAATCCAAGCTCCTGGTAGAGAGGAGACTTGGGTTTTGCCAACACATTGTGCAGTAAAAATATCTCTCTTTTAAACCAGAGAGAGAGAAGAACTAAAGATTTGAGATCAGTAACGTGTAATTAGCATCTGCTTTGGGCGGAGAGTTCTAATAGTTTCCAGAAAAACACAAGCCATGAAGAGGAGCGAGCCTTGCAAAGCAGAAAGAGGCCTGGGCTCCGCGGGCCGCAGCACCATCTTGAAGCCCTGGGCCCCCGAGATCCTTCCCAGGCCAAGCGCGGAGACTGCGGCCTCCCCACCTCCCTCCTTTCCTCCCTCTGTGGCCTTCAGGGTGGACACTGGGCACTCAAGGGTGCAGAAGCTGCCCTGGAACCTACTGCAGTCAGGCGGTGCACAGACCCTGCTGGCTATGGAGGCCCCGGAAGGGGCGCTCCTGGGGGCCGCAGTGGCCTTCCCTTGATCCTTCCTTGGGGAAGGATAGCTGGGCCTCTGCCAATTCCTGTTGCTCCCAATTTAGAGGCAGTGGGACCCCAGTTTTAGCTGGGCACCTAGTGGTGCAGAACACCAACCATTTTCCCAGCCTCCCTTGCAGGTAAGGGCCATGGGAACAAACTCCGAGCAGCAGGATACTGGTGGGAAGTATGGACAACTGGCAAGATGTGTTCTTCACAGAGGGACACCTGCCCTTCCTCCCTTTACTCCTGCCGCAAGAAAGGCAGATGTGGTGGCTGGAGCTCCAGCAGCCATTCTAGACCTGAAGACACACGAAAGGATGGAGGCCACCAGTGGCA
>PVJX010021109.1:0-32406 GCA_004027295.1 Dolichotis patagonum
GCGATGCTGCTTTCTGGGAGACTTCTTGGGGGTGAAGCACAAGTGGAAAATTCCTTGCCTTAACCTCATGAGATGGCTTTCAGTCAAAATGCAGGTACATTAAAACTACCCTATAAAATTACTACCAGATGTTGATAAAGCTGTATATGAAATATAAATGAAATTTGTATGTGAATTCAGGTAGTATGATTAATATTCTTGGGTGACATAGGTTGGAATTTTTTCCAATATTCTACTTTTTCTTCTTTCCCCAACCTTTGTGGGAAGAGATCATTTAGTAAACTAGAGAACAGTGACAACTTTGATAATGTAAAACTATCAAATTTATCCCAATTGCAAAGAATGATGTCATGGTTAAAAGATGGGATCCTGGAGTTAGATTGAATGTTGGTTTCATCTTTATATAACTGGGTTGTTCTGCCTATAAAATATGAATTATATTTTATAATTGAACATAAAGTTCTTGAATCATTGCTCAAAAACAGCAGAATTAAATTATTATTGATATTAGCAAAAAGAAGTTCCATTCTTTCCTTGAGTAAAGTAAGCTTCTCACAGAAATCAATAGCATTTCAAGTATCTGCTGTCCTCTCTAGGCAGAGCTGGGAGCCTGTATGGAGGGCAGTAGCAAATCTGGGCTACCATAAAGGAGGAGTAGGAGGAAGATCTAAGAGATAAGGGATTCTCAAATAGGAACGAGGACACAGTATTGAAAAATCTCTGGTCACATATTTGATTATATCTCATGGTTCAATTCTAGAAAGAAAACAACTCAGTGAAAGGGTATTGATAATTTTAGAATCTACGGTTGATAATTGTAGAATCTGATTTGAGGTCATAACAGCTCCTGAAGTATCTATACTCCAATTTTCTCAGTTTAAACTGTTGTGTGTTTAAATCATGTCTGGATTCGTGCTGGGTTTGTGCAGATTCAGACATGGTAATGGGAATGGTACTAGGAGACAGATGCACAATGACTGAACACTGGGGTTAGTTTAATTATGACTCCTGGAGGTGCTTAGATCTTCAGCAGCAAACTGGATACTGGTGATCCATGACATGTAGATCCTGATTCATCCCAACTAACCATGACATGCAGATCCCAATGAATTAAGCTTTCCATGACTGTGTGTGACACAGTACCAACTTAGGCACATGCCTTGGAATTCCAAGCAGCTGTTGCACTTGACTTTTGTGGAAGCAGTGGTGACTAACAATGATGTCTCACAAAAATAATATCAAAGGTATATCTAAATATGCAGTACTTGTGTTCTGTGTACTACAGTATGTTGTGCATCCTAAGTGAACAGGGCTCAATTTTAACACCCTCTAAGTCAAGCTCCAACATTCATCTGCCATGGTACCATTTTTTTCCTTTGTCAATGATTTTGAAGATAACAAGCCAGACATCTGTGACAGTTTGTTGCATTACTGTGTAATGCTGGGGAGCTGTACTGACTTGGTGTGGATATAGACTGCTGTGTTTTAATTTGCAGAGAGATGAGCATCACCTTTCTGAGGATCACTATCACCACTGTCTTTCATTTTACACTGTTGACGTTGTTGTTTCACTCAAGAGTCCTTGTGGAAGGTGGGCAATGATCTGTTCTACCTTGTGAGGAAGCTTGGCTAGTCCACGCTTATTAATTAGTCACGAACAGATAGATATTACACACCAACAACTGTTTTCATTAAGTGGTGGCAATGCTAATTGGAGGGGCATAATGAGTCCCTCCCTAATTACAAAGCTCCATTCCTCTGCAGCTGATTTGATAGAGACGAGGGGCCACCAAAGGAAAGCTGGGACAGGCACAGGGTAGCAGGACCTAATTTATTTTTTATCTGTTTTTAAGGAGTTGTTTAATTAATAAGGGATCAGCACATTTGAAGTCTTGAACAGGTACAAACACACACTTGTAATCAGCTGTGTAACTGACCTCAGTGGAGCAAGCTAGGGCTGAGCATATAGACTTCACTTATCACCTGTTCATCTCCAACCTGTGGTTGAAAAAGCTCTGTTCATTTTAGTGCCAGATGCCCCAAGTCTGTCTGGATGGCATGTTGTGTAGAATAAGTTGAAATTCTGGATCATTGAGCAAACATTGATCAATTGATTTATTTCCCACTTATTATACACAGGAAATAATTGCTGACCCCTTTATTTGGTTTGTTTTTGTAGCCTTCTGCTATGGCTTGTGTCTAGATGTCTCCCCAAAGCCTCATGTGGTCATAGATGGGATTTTTCAGAGGTGGCTGGATCCTAGAGTATGTGATGCTGGCATTGATTTAGGATGCAATGCTAGGATCAAGGGTGTGAGTGTGACCACTCTAAGTAGCCTGGATAAGATATAAGGAATAGAAAAATATGTAGTTGCCCTTTGCTTGTTTGTTTTGGTACTTCTTGCCACGAACTGTTTCTTCTCTGTGATGCCCCTCTGCTATCCACCCTGCCTTAGAGTCAGCTGATTATGAATTGAAACCTCTGTAAACTGTGAATGAAGTAAAACTTTTCCCCTTTAACTTTGGGTGTTGGGCATTGTGTTTCAGCAATGAGAAAATTAACTAACATATTTTCCTAAAATTTTGAGGATCATGTCGATGTACATGACTGTGCTTGGGTAGGTCTCCAGGATTTGATCTCAGAGTAGACTTTTAGAGTTCCAGGAGTGGTAGGAGCTTCAGGAACAGCCCTCTACTTCAAAGGTTGACAAACTACTGTATGAACCAAGTCAACCTGTGACTATTTTTATAAATAAAGCTTTATTGGAACACAGCCACACTCATTATCTCTGTGTAGTCCATTTTGCTTTCATGCTTCACAGAAGAGGTGAGTAGCTTGTGGAGACTATATAATGGGCAGAGCTGAAACTGTTGCCTTCTTGACCCTATTCTGAGAAAGTGTGCTGACCCTTGAGAACAACAGTGCAGTGCACTGTGTATTTTTTGTAAGGGTGAACACATTGTTCTTTTAAAAAAGTGTTTCCTTTATTTACAATTCGGGTTTCTCACATAAGAGAAACTAAGTGTTATTTAAGCTTATGTATAGATTTTGTCTAATGTGAAGGGAATTGAGATGGAGGAATGGGAGGGAGGAGAGGGAAAAGGAATGAAAAAAGGAATTAAGATGTGTTATGTGCACGCACCAACTCCACACAAGGAATGTAAGCATTGTGTACTACAAACAAGTACTAATAAAAATAAATAAATTAAAGAAGTGTTTTCAAGGAATCCACAGTCTAGTGGTGTACAAGAATACCCATAATGTGTGTAAATTCCTTCCATATTGAAATGTTTTCCTCTGTGTGAGATCTGATTTTTTAAAAATCTGCTTGTGAATACTTATTTTCTTGTAGATTGGGATCGAGACTTAAGTTTGATTTCCACATAGTTGCTATCACAGTGCCTTGCTTCAGTGTGTCATATATTTATAAATTTATTAACTTACTACAGTGCAAACTGCACAAGACAGAATCTTTACATTTCTTCCTTATGTGTTTAGAGACTTTAGAACCTGGAATATACTAGATGTGCAATAAATATTGTCTATTATGGACTTTAAGAAACCATCAGTTGTAAGTTGTACCAGTATTTTACATGCCAATAAGAAATTAAAAGCACTGCTAACTAATGTGTAACACATACTGAGATATTATTAAAAGATGTATTCTTATTTCAATTATTAAAATGTTAAGCAATACAAACTTTAAAACTGCTGAAAAGGGGCAGTGTCAAGTGAACAGGAGAACTGATAATCTTATGGCAATGATTTTCAAGGATTAGCTAAGAGCTGATCTTATATCAATTCATAGAGATTTATTGGGTAATTACTATGTGTCATGTTCTGATTGGATGTTAGTAACCTTTTCATTACTGTAATGAAATATCCCAGGTAGGCTACTTTATAAAGAAAAGACTCTTATTTAGCTAAGAGTTTTGGGTATTGGGAGACTGAACACCAAGGGCAAAGATCTTACCTGTATCACTTCATGGTGGGAGTGTCTGCATATCAGTATGTGGTCTCTCTGTGTCTCCTTATACAGCCCCAAGGATTCAGTGGTTCTATACTAATATAATCTAATCACAACACTTCCCACAGGCCCCTAAACACCACAGTCAGATTAGATTTCTGCCCTCCTAACATGACTGGAGATTAAGCTCCTGCATGAGTTCAGGGAGGACAAAGCATATTCCAACAAGCATGGCCAATCATGACCATACTACTTGGGAAATGCATTCCCTTAGCTTCAGAAACTGTCTCACATTGCAGTTCAGAACTTAATTATATACTGCCTTTTATTGATCACCTTTGTTTTTAGTACAGTGGAAATCTTGTTTCCACAGATAAATTATAAACACTTTGGGCACAGGAGCTGTCTTTAAAAAAAATTATGTACTCTTTCCGATGTTTTTCCTTTCCATTACTCAGAAAAGAATATATGGAAATTTAAGGCCCTGTAGAGTTGAATATTAAGCATAGAGAGAATGTAAGAATGCTTCCATGGAGCCAGGTAAGAGACCAGCAAAGATGAACCGACTGAAAAAAATGTGTGAGAAAGGGTAATGACAAGAAAATGGATGATACTTGGTTCCAGAGGGTGCTGGTGAGTCTGTTTCTACAGCCGGGGAACAGGGAAAAGCTTCTAATGGCAAGGTCCAAATCTGGGGGAAGGGGACTGTCAACCCTGCCTCTCTTCCTTCACCTCTTCTTGCTACTTTATCTTCTTGTATCCATTCCCATCCTCTTCCCTCAGCTGTCTAGGTCTTAGTAAGATATCTCTCTTTTTAGATTTGGACTTATTCTTGGTGTTATGAGGAGACAGAACTAGTAACATAGCAAATAAGGAGCCAGTAACGTATGGATCATTTCTTTTTTGTACCTGCTGGGATTACAGAAGACCTTTTATTTAAGCACACTTAACCTTTCTTACAGGTTTCAGATACTGTGAGTAGCCTCGAAGGCATGAACTAGCAAAGCTGTCATGAGAACTTGGGTCTGTCTGTATCTAGAAGCCATAACCCAGCCTTAAGTTTTCTATCACATTGCCTTTCAGTAGAGCAGACTGCCTTCTGGTTATGAAAAGTTCATGATTTTGTATATCCCCATAATTACTGTACTGATGGTTTTCAACACTTAGAGAGATTTTTCTAAGATTTAGGACATTTTAATATGTCTAATTGCACAATTAATACATGTTTGGAGAAAAAGCTGAAAATGGGGTTAAGCAAAATGAAGAAAATGAAAGTTTATGCATCATCCTATGAACCATGACTTTAAAAATCACTAAGATGTAAAAAATATCCAATCTCCTTTCAATGCAAAGTAGTTTAAGGAAGAATACAGCCACATTTATTTGGAGACAAATGCTTAGATGTGGACTTAATAGGTCAGTAGCCTAGCATTTCATCCTTGGGCCAGTGTATTAGTTTTAGGCCTTCTTGGGTGGAATCTGTGGCTTATTTCCTTTCCTAATGAATAAATGGACTAAATGATCAGGTTTGATTATAATGAGTGTCCCTTTCTGTTTGTACATCGCTGCAGATCTAATTGTAGGCTGTTGGGCTTGCTGTGGCCTAAGTGGTCATTAGCTTGCTGATAACGGCCTGTTCTTGTCAACAAGACCTCATTAACCATTGTTTTTCAGCTAAATGGTTATAAGGGTTTGAACTTGTGATTGAGGATGCACTGGCGCATAGGGCTAAGGGAAACTTAGGCATTTAGTTCCATGGCCAGACTCAAGGACCCTGGGCTCGGGCAAGTGCTGTTACACAGGGATGATCTGCACTCTGCTACAGGGCAGTGACGTAATGTAGCAGGAGGAACGGGACCTGTAGGTTAGCAGTCTGGCATCTGAGATTCTTGCCCCAGCTCTGCAGCTCTGTGTGACTTCAGGGCAGTCAATTTTTTCTCTTTTTCATTTTCCTCCCCTGACAATAAGAAGGCTCTACCAAATTGTTGGCTGTGTAACTTTTTGCTATAAAAATAATTTTGCCTGCTGTCATGCAATGTTCTTTTCTGTTATCAGTGATTTTTGTCTTCTTAGGTCTTGCACTAGAGGGCAGTGTTACATTAGTAAATCAACTAGCAATGCACGGGGGACTGCCGGCTACAGAAAGTCATTGGCATTTGGCTTAGGAAGCGACTTTTTAGATGGCACCTTCAAAATACAGGAGGCTGCTCTCCTGTATGGCCCATTGGTACCCATCCTGCCCTTTTTGAATGCTTTCATTGGGAACTTTGATACTTCTTCGCAAGGTAAACCTGTCTCTTGTTAGTTTTAGTTATTAGAAAGTTTTCTCTTAAATGGAAAAAGAATATGCTCACCTGTGACTTTTACTCACTAGTTTTGCAGCACCATAGGGCTTTCTTGTAATGACACTACAAATATTTTTTTATCAAATTGTACTATGGAATAGTATTTTCCATTTGTTGGTAATTGGTAATCAGAGTCTCTAAATTTATTGAGTGTGAACTACGTATCAGGCACTCTGTCAGGCTGTCTTACTTATACTGTTGTATTTAGTCTTCTTGATAAGGTTGGAGGGAGATGTTACCTTTATTTATCTGTGCTTTACTAAGGCTCAGACCAAAGCCACATATCTAAGACATAGTGATGGCAGGATTGGAACCGAGGTATGTTTGATTAAACATCCCTGCTATTGTCTGCAACACAGCACCTCCTTTCATAGCTGGGAAGACTTGAGACTGAGAGAAGGTAAACAACTTGCTTGTGGTCACATAACTGAATAGAAAATGAGGAGCAGTCCTAGATCTTGAGTGAACACATTCAGGTGTTCTTTACAGTACAGCACGGTGCCCTTCAGGAGTGCTGTCACCAACTTCCCAAGTTCCTCTTCTGCATATTAAACGCTCCCACTTCCCTCCATCCTTATACCAGTGCTTTCCTTCCTATCCTATCACGTTCTCTGAACATGCTTTTAGTTTTCAGCATGCTTTATAAATCATAAATCTCAGAAGTCAAGACAGAGCTCTGTCTGAACAGGACTGAGAAGACTGGAGACGGTAATTCCTGCAGTTGGGACTTAATTTTCCGTTAACATTGTCTAAGCTTGTATTAATAATTTAATATAATGTTGGCTCTTTTCAAGCATAAGGTTGGTAATATTCCTTGTTCCCTCTAATTTTATTTTCAGTTGTATAAAATGAAGAATGAGACGAAGTGATCCTATTACGGTCTTATGATTAATAGGGAAATCCTCCTGGTTGGATGAGGGAACTTCTTGGACAGACAAGAGCAAACTGGTCTCTTAAGATATCTAAGGGTATAAATGTAAAAATATTCAAGTTTCTGCAATGAAGATTGGATTCATGTCATGTCAATGGTCAGTTTTCATGTTTGTTTTTGTTTTCTGTCAGAAAGTCATAGGCATTCAGATTATAAAGGGACATTATAGATGCCACCTTAGAATACGGGAGACTGCACTCCTGTACCCCATCCCCCATTGGTACCCATCTGCCCTTTTGGAATGTTTCCACTGGGAACTTTGATACTTTGCAAGGCAAACTTGTCTCTTGTCAGTTTTAGTTATTAGAAATTCTCTCTTCAATGAAAGAAGAGTATGTTTCCTGTAACTTTTACTCACTAGTTCTGTTTTACTCACTAGTTTCTATTTTCTATCATTTTTTGTTGGACATTTTTCATTGTTTTCCTTCTGCTTATGATGTTTTTTCATAGCATGACCTTGACATCCCTTTAAGGAAGGCTGCACACTGCCCATGGGGGTCCATTGCCTCAGGGGTCCTCCCTTCTCTAGTCCAGATGGGCAGGTGAAGTGGTGCCCTCTATGCCAGGGCTGGGGTTCTCCATTCCTGTGCATAGAAGGGACAGCAGTAGAGCCTGTTCATCCTGAGGACTCTCGTCCCCCTAGCAGTCTGTCCGTTGGAGCGCTTGTGGACTCTTGTGGCCTCAGTCTTCAATGTTTCCTTTGGTTTGTGAGCTGCCTACCAAGTCAGTCCAATAACAGAACTGTATGTGTACATAGTCATTCCTTTGTATTCACGGGAGACTTAGATATCTAAATCTGTGGACACTCAAGCCCCTTATATAAAACAGCATAGAGCTTGCATATAATCCATACATATCCTTCTGTATGTTTAAAATCATCTCTAGATTGTGTATAAAACTGCACACAATGTAAATGCTATATAAATGATTTTTATATTATTTGTCTAGGGAATAATGATAGGAAGTCTGTAAATGTTCAATACATTTTTTTCCAGAGATGGTTGATCTGTGGTTGGTTGAATTAATGCACGCAAAACTTCCAGATGCAGAGTGCCAATTTGTGTGTGTATGTGTGTGTGTATTTGTAACTTTTAAATTAGAATCAATTTCTGATAATTGCAACTGAAACAATCCTCACTCATACATGGACCTTGGGAATATACTGACTGTTTTTGAAACAGCCATGTGAGAAAATTCTGTTTCGTGATGCAACAGAATAGCTAATCTGTCTAACAGAGTCTCTTGGTCTAATTTCTTATCTGTTGTAGAACCTGTTTTTGACACATTTTTAAAATTATAATTTTAAAAACATGTTTGCTATGGAAGATGTGTATTTTGAAAATTTTGAAATGAGAAATATTTTGTTAATTGACTTCACTAAGGGCAATTACTAAATAAAAATCTATGTTGATATTTATGTTGAAATTTTTAGAATGCAAATCATGTATCGCTTTTATAAATTTAAAATTGAATGAATTTAATATATTCCAAAAGAAATATTTTCATATTTCAATTAAATACTAATGCCTTTTTGAAACCTATAAATGCATAATTTTATTGGCAGTAGTATATACTTAATTTAGGCAGAGTTTTCTATACCATAAGCATAAACCCTCAGAGCAACAGGATTTTTTCAATTCAGTTTCTTTTACTGTGTTATTGTGTACATACTGAGCATCTCTTTTGTGTGGTAAAATTTCATATTCATTCTTAATTTCATTCCTGACTTTCTGAGTTTCAAATTTGTATTCTCAACTTTCTGCAGGAAATGCTTACTGTATTTTTCTAAGGGCAAGTACAGTTTGATGTGATATTCTCAAACCAAATTATTTATTTCAAAGGGCTGTATTGAGAATATTGCTTGCTATATCAAGTCTTCTCTTTGACAGTTGGTCTGGGATGGAATTTCTCTCTGGGTTCTGTACCAAAAGGGAGAGCTTTTCCCAAGTGACAGATTAGCTCTATTTGCATGGAACCCTTGACTGTGTGGGGCGACAGCTGTGACCACTAGAAAGATTCAAGCTAAAATCATGGAGCACTCTGGCTCATTTAGGGTTTCATTTTATTTTCCTACCCATATTTCCCCCGGCCTCATTGTTTCTTACTATCCTTCTCTCCCTTGTTTTTAAAATTTCATCTTAATATTTTACTTTACTGTAGTACTGCATTTTGGGGAGCTTCTACAAATTCTTTTAAAATTAGACAGTGGTATAAACATATGAAAACTAAAGTGTAGGCCTACCTTCTTTTTCCAACTGTGTCTTCTGCTTTGTTTATTCATCCCTTTGCTAAGTCATCTTTAACTTGCTTATCTCTGAGGAGTAAAACTCGAGATACTTTAAAACTCTAGCCCTTATTCCCTGCATCTAGATAGTCCTTGGGAATTGTATATCAATTATATCTCTTACAAACTGGGGAAAAAGGAGAGGGAAATATCAGCTGAATTTGGGGAGGCTTTGTGGGCCAAATTTCTTTTAAAGAGAAATAAACAAGACAAAACAATAAAACAAAACAAAACAATGAGAATGATATTGGATTTCAAAAACAAAAGACAATAGGAAATCAACCATAGTTACTATAATGCATATTGTTATACTCTAAATAAATGCTCAGACCACCAGACATATGCAGGCAAAGTTAAATCAAACAATATAAGTGCCAAGTTGTTTATTTACTTCAGCTGCTATCACTTCAGAAATTTCAGGCGTGTGGCTTCCGCTTTCTATATGTCCATGTCTCCTGGACTTGTTCTGAGTAAGATATAGGCAAGCAAAGTTTATCAAACAGTATAAGCACTAAGTTATTTCTTCAGTTGCTATCACTTCAGATATTTCAGGTGTGTGGCTTCTACTTTCTATATGTCCACGTCTCCTGGACTTGTTCTGAGTAAGATATAGGCAAGCAAAGTTTATCAAACAGTATAAGCACTAAGTTATTTCTTCAGTTGCTAATCACTTCAGAAATTTCAGATGTGCGGCTTCTAATTTCTTTTGTGTCTTTGTCTCCGATCTAGAGTCTCAAGTGGGATCATGCATCAGTTCTCCCTGGAGGACATGTGACAGAGTTCTGGGCCCCATTGCTGAAGTTTCTGACTCAGTAAGTCTGGGATGTGGCCTGAGAATGTGCATTTCTGACATGCTTCCTGTGCTGTTGCTGAAGGTCCCGGTCTGGGGAACCCTTTTCGAGAGTCATTGCTCTCAGCTGCTCCCCTCATCTACGCTATTCCCCAATGCTAGGGTACAGCTCTCTGTGGGGGTGCATCTGTTTTCAAAAGTCTTCATGGGTCCTTCATTGCTCATTACTCATTACATTTATTTTCACCTTTCAAATGCCCTGCCTACTATTCAAGATCTTGAATAATGTGAAAACAACTCTCTCTTTCATTTTCTATTATTTGTCCCCATTCCTGTCATACTTTTCTCTTGCTTCTCTCATTTTTACTTATCAATGATTAACTTGTCCAGGGCTCTACTCAAATGACACCTACTTTGTGCAGACTTTCCTGGTTGATATTCCAGGTGTTAAGGCAGAGATATTCCTTTTTAATTCTCTTACAAGGCTTATAACATGATGCTTTTAATTATTAGCATGATACATCTTTTCTACTGAAAACTCCAAACTGAGGAGTAAGAGCCTCAGGATTTATCATTTGTATTTCACATGGAAAGTATTCTTTAATTTGTGTTAGCACCTTATTATATATAGATTTTGGAGTTGGGAACAGAAAGATTGAATATTGTGATGAAACACTAGTGGAATCTTTCTGAGGTCACATTCTTTTTGGTAAAAATAACAACATTGCTCACTTTCATTAATACAAATGAAATGTTTCACAAAATATAAAATAAGAAATTAAGACATAAAAACTCCAAATGATCTTATCATACCACAGGATTTAAGCTGAGCAGTAATTTTTGTTTCCTTTTGATTATTGCCAAGATTTATTAATTATTATGACCAGTTTATAGACCAAATTATATAAATGACAATCTGTCATTGAAGTACATCTTATGTTTACCAGTTTATAAGTAATATATTTTGTGTAGAAAAATGGATAATTAAAATTGGCTCAAAAATAAATTTTCTGTATTAATACTTGATACATGGATATGAGGAGTTTTCTATCAAATATATTCAGAAAATTCTACACTAATCTATGGTAAATCTTATTGATCTTTAAGACTTTCCAGATCCCTGTGTGCCATTGTATTTTAGGAATCGTTAAAAAGGGTCATAAAATATTTTAACACTTCTTCAAACAGTTTGTTCATTTACATCCTCCATCCTTTTTATTTTTGTTTTTACTTTTGAGACAGGGTCTCTCTAAGTTACTAAATTGTCTAAGCTGGACTTGAACTCATCAGAGTGCTGGGGTAACAGCCATGCATCCCATGCCCGACTTAACTATTTTTTAAAAAGTTTTCAGACCAGTGCACAATGTTAACTTCCTCTGCCCCACACTTTGGGCAGTTAGGTAAGAGACTTCGTGTTTGTGATTGCGGTTGCAACAACTGAAAGTACATATGTGAGTAGACTCAATAAGCGTTACTTGCATATATATATATACCTTCTCTTCACTCAGTGGTGGAAGGAGACGCAATGCAACACCTCCGAGAACTCATTTGGTGGACTGATTTTTCAATTTTCTCTGTTGCCTCCAAGTCCCTGACTAAGAGCATTGTTGAGGCCGAGCTGTGGAGGTTGCCAGACAAAAAACCCCAGCTGGTTACTTCATTTTCCTTCCATCATTAGCTCTTGTTGCCAGGGCCAGCTTCTACTCAACCTCATTGCTTCAGCTGGAACCAGACCCTAGACAGAGCTCCAGCAATACCTCTCCTTTTACAAGTCTTTCTGGAATGTACTGTGTTATATTTATTTACGGTAATTTAAAGCCAGCTGCTAAGATTATTGGTTATCATAAGAGGTTCCATCAAGGACTGGAAACTAAAGTTTCTCTTCCTTGTGCTTCCTAGGTGAGGGCTTGACAGTTTCCTGTTCCTGATATTATTACCTGCATTTCTTTGTGGAGGTGAAGGGGGTGACTATGTGGACTGACATGGATAGAGTAATGTGTGTCTCTTGCTGGGTGTTTTCTGAATACTTATCAACTGTATACATATAACATTCTAACTCTTTTCTGACTACCAACAAGTAGAATGATGCTTTTATGTATGTTGTGAGCCTTTGATTAAAAGGCTAACCCTGACCTCATGTGATAGGTTGCAGGCAGAACACAGTTGTACTAAAAGTTTGTACAAAATAACCTTGAGGTTATAAAACGTGAACAAATTTATGTTTCTTCTTGGGTTCCATCCCCAAGATATCTCATCAGGTGTAAGCAAATATTTCAAAATCTAAAATCTAAGACACTTTAGCCCCAAGCATTTTAGATAAAGAATATGCAACCTGTACTACCTTTTTCTAAAAATGTTGACTCATAGTATTTTTATATATATCATTTTATTCTTAATTTTGTATTTTGTTGGGCTCCAAGGTTTTCTTTGTTCAGATATCTAGATAATTACCATGTTGGGTTCATTTGTCTTCATTATTGAGCTAAGGAGCATTATCTGAAGTCTGCTTATTATTTCTTTTGATTTAGAGATGACGTTCTCTTTCCTTTATGTTCTAACTGCTTTTACCGACTGTCTTATTGATCAGTCTTTGAGGCATAGGGGTTAAGTGTCTAGCATGGACACTGTTCTTGATAAAAAATGGCCAAATACTTTTGAGATTAATATAGGTGAGTGTCACAGCTGCAGTATGAGTTTTAAGATGGAATAAGTGAGAAAGAAAAATCCATCTGTGTCTCATTTTCATTTCAGATTTTTGTAAGATTCAAATAATTCATTTAATGTCCACCACTGAGATGTCATGTACTTTATTCCTGTTTTCTAGATATCATTTAATTGGCTTTTGCTTTTTGGTCTCAGCCTTCGGGTGCTGAGTTTTGCAGCCCAGCAATTAATGCCAGAGTGTATCAGTCTCCTCCTCTATTTACTAGCAATGACAATACTCTTAAAATTTTTTTTAACAGGACTCAAGAGTGAACCTGTCCAAGTGTGGCTTAAGGGTTTATGTCTTCGTGATCCACACGTGGAAGAAGGAGATGCTGGTGAAGCAGAGCAATCCCTGGGCTGAATGCGAAGAGCCAGCACTGGCCGTTGTCCACCCTCACTCTTGCTGCTGCAGGTACAAAGGTGCAGGAAGCCATTTGGGAAAGCCCCATCTAGAGATGCCCAAGGCTCTTTTTTCTACACAGAGCTCTAAGATTGCTGTTAAGGGTAACAAGCGGTTATATTTACCCTCTCTATTGCTTTCCTAAGAATTTCCTCCCTACCAAAGGAAAGTTACTTTGGAGACTCAACCTGACGTTATACCTACAAGTGTTGGGTTTTGGTCAATCTCTTTGGTGTCTTTCCTGGTCAAGCATCTCTCTTGCTGTTTCCTTCCTGATTATCTTCTTCTGCAGAAGGAGAAAGTGGTACTACCCAGGTCCTTTCCTGAGTAAGTTGTGTTCCTCAAGGAGGAAAACACAGGACAGCCATTGCGCAAAAGCCTTGGTGGGATGGGTGAGGTTCTTTAAAGCTTAAGCCACCAAGGCGTGAGCCACTCACTCTCTAGAAACCTGGGCCGTAAACGCCTATCTCAGATATTCCCCCCACTGCCGTCACATGGTGTGGAAACACTCTTCCCAAGGCTGAAAACAATTCTAAAGGAAGCACCACTGGGGAGGAGGATGAGGGGGAGGACGGGAGGAATGTCCCTGGCCAGGAGGCCGGAGGTGCCCCAGGAAGCTGTTTCCTCTGAATAGTTAAATGGCTGCCTCTCAACTTGCACAATGTCACATTGAATTTGAAACAGGGAACTTTTTATATTTTTCCCCTGATTGTGCTGGCACCTGGCAGATGCCTATTTACCACAGGCATCAATACACATAGTAATCAAAGGAAATCAGAGGCACAGATTAGCAACAGCTGCAAGTCATTAGTGACAGACACGGGAAAGCACAATTCTGCACCCAACTTTGAAATAACCAATATGAGTATTTCAGAGCATGAGGGTTACCGCAGGGCACTCGCTAACACGAGAGCAGCCAAACAATAGCTAGGCTTGTCTCTCAAGAGTCCTCTTCTCACAGGCGGCTCTGCACACTCTGATCATAAACCAATCAATCACACAGTATCGGTCCGTTGAACGTTAGCCTTTGTATAGTACAAGTACTGGGCTGCTCTGCTGATCGAAGATTGTCTGAACTGAGAAATAACGTGTAGCTGGTAGAAACCTGTCATCCTCTATTGTGATTTTATTGGTGGGAGTTTCAAAGTACTTCTGTTGACTTCATTATATTATTGACCTGGTTGAAAGGGGCATATAGAGAGGAGAATAAAATGTTTCCTCTTCTCCTTTAATCTCATTTTCCTCTCCCCTCAAAAATTCTATTTGAAATCAGTTGTGATTGATAGCTGTTCTTTGGATAGTTACATATTTTCATTGGCAGCACTAACACTGGTCTACTCCAAAAAATACTATTCAATTTTTAGCTTTTTTCCTAATCAATTCATTCAGTGCCTCAGTGGAATACAAGTTGGTCATTTAAAAATTTCTAGCTGTTGCCTGATATGTCCCAAAACAAATTTAGCCAGCATGGGTTTCTATTTTAGACCATCTCTGGAAATGCAGATTTACTGTACAACTGGGTAATGGCTTAGAGATAAACAGACACAGTGAGTTGCTGTCTGATTAGCAGGACTGGGCAAAATTTAGAATATATATATATATATATAGCAATAATTGGACCATTGGACCATAGGATGTAGCTTAAATTGCTCTCATCACTACATGTGGTCTCTTCTTTCCTTAATATGAAGGTCAAATCACTTTTCTTGTATTAGTAATTTCTTCTTCCCCTGCCCTCCCTCCCTGAAAATCTATTCTGAAAGTTTTTCTAGACAGTCTTATAATAATAATCACAATAACTAACTTGTTCTGGAAATTAGGATAAGAAATGGAGAAAGTGCTGCCTTTTATCTAGTGCCGAGCCAACCACTAAATATCAGTTCTTTAGTTACAAGTAACACTCGGTTATTTAGAAGAAAGCTAAACAGGGAACATGGATTCTGTGGGACACTTGTCACCTTATAGATAGATATTCAGATAGCTGTCTTGTTTCTTCAGCTTTCTAAGGAGACATGATTTTATACTTAGCTATATGCCATAATCTATAGACTTAGTGAGATTTCTTTCCCTAGTATCATTTTATAAGGAAGAAAAGACACAGTATTAATTCATAATTTTATTTACTAATGAAGTCTGAACACATTTATTAATGTCTATTCTGATGGGGAATGTTTTAGGCATTGTGGATATAGCAGCAAAATTAACCAATGACCTGTTTATAATGTACTCAACTAACCATGAGGATTTAAGCATATTACATCTTGAGATGGCAGTTTGCTGTATAATTCTTCATTGTGTTTATCTTCCTTCCCTTTCTTTCCCTCCTGTCCTGTTTTTCACTCCATTCCCTCTCCTTTTTCCTTTATCTGTATTTTATGATTTAGACTTTTGAGGGACAAGGGCAGCATGCTGGACACATAGGATTACATAAAATATAAATTTCTAGAAAATTAATCTGTATTAGTTGTGATAAAGCTCCTGCAACAAATTAAGTCCTGGATTTTAGTGACTTAACATATGGAAGTGTTTCTTGCTTATGGAGGATGTCCTCAGTTTGTGGAAGGCTATCTTCTATGTAATGACTCAAAGACTCAATCTTCTTCCTTATGTGACTCTGCTAGATCTCAGTGTCCTCTATTTCTAGAAGACACAAAGGAAACAGAAGATGGATAAGGCAAAGCCATTTCTTGGGTAACTTGGCTTGAAAGAGGCAAATATTATACCTGTTCATGCAATTATGGGGAGAGCTGCCTCAGTAGTCCTACTGGGATGAAAAGAAGCTTGAGAATTTCTTAGCTTTGGCCTAAATAGACACTTCAAGGTAGAACCAATATGTCAAAGTAGGAAAATAATTACATGTCATGCACCATGCTAATTTATGGAGATAAAAGTGGGTAAATTATTGTTCTTTAGGATGGTGATGGCTATGTGGGCACCCTACTGACCAACATGATATCCATTTAGTAAATAGAATCATTTGTGGAACAGGTACAGGGACAAATAGCTCAGTTTGGGATGGACTTAAAGGAGAAGGGAGGAATTAAAGTCTTACAGAGCTTTACTAAGTAGAGAAGGGGAAAGAGAGAGAGGGTCAGGCCTGGGCAGAAACGTAAAGCTGAGATGACATCCAGAAATGTCCAGAAGTGTCTAGAAATGAACCATCTGCTTCCTGTGTCAGATGCCCAAGAATGCAGGGCTAAGTAAGTCCAGGTTAGAGTGGCCTTGTGGACTGTTCCCTGTGTGAGAACGAGCCTGGGGATGTTTATGGGTGCTGTTGCTCAAGGCTTGAATGCAGCTCTTCCAGTCACACTTCTTTCTTGCACATTTCATTATATACATGGAAGAAAACTGATATTTGTAAAACTCAAGAAGTCATGTGTGACTTTTGACGAGGAAAGGTGTTTGGTTTCTAAGAAAGTAGAATATATTTTTAGTATCTTGTTATTTCCTGGTTGAGAACGTGTCATCTTACAAAAGAGGCACTTTAAAATGAACGAGTCTCATCACCTGACTTCAAGGCTGTTATTTTATCACATTTTTATGTCCCTTCTCTCTTGTTATAATATCAGAGAGAGTTTGAAGTTATAAGTACCGAAAGAGGCTGAAGTTGTCTCAACAGTTACAGGTGGAGAAATCCTTTGAGTGTTCAGATCCTGGCCTAGGCAATATGCCAAGAACTTTGTCACTGGAACATGAATTTGGAAGGCCATTTGTAAAGAATACACATTGCTTTCCCTCAAAGTTTAAGTAAAACAATCAGGAATCTGGAAGCAATGACAGGGTTTCGATGTGCCTGTGCCTGTGTCTATGGTTTATGCTCATCTATGACATTATTAACTGTACAATGAATATTTGTTCTTATTTTCCTTTAGATGAGTATGAGCTAATTAACAAACATGGTGACTTCTTTCTATGTTCACATTTTGTTTTTGTGATGTCAGGGATTGATCTCAGGCTTTCTCACTAAGCTACATTTCCAATCGCTTTTTAATTTTTAAAAATTTGAAACAGGACCTTGCTAAATCACTAACTTTCTCAGGCTGAGTTCAAGCTTGTGATTCTTCTACTTCACTTCCCAGAAGGATGAGATTACAAGTGTGTGCCATCACACCCAGCTGTGCTCACTTGTACATAGAACTGGCATAGGGAAGTAAATTTATAACCTTTATTTAGCAGCCTAAGAAATATTTAATTAATATCTATTAACACTGAATACTGTCTGGGCCTGGAAGTACAGATTAGAGCGAGTTAGAAATGCAGGTAAAACACAAAGAATATGCACATACCCATGTTTATAGTAGCACAGTTTTTAATAGCCTAATTCTGGAAACAGCCCAAATGCCCATCAACTGGTGAACAGATAAAGAAGATGTGTGGTTTTTGTTTTAATACAGTGGAGTACTACTCTGCCATAAAGCAGGATAAGCTTCAGACATTTTAGGTAAATGGATACACCTTGAGGCCATACTCTTGTGAAATAAATTGGACGTGTAAATATCACATTGTTTCTGTAGTGTGAGAAATCAAAAGTGTACATAAAGATCAAAAAGGTATAATAGGTATTGGAAAATAGGAAGAAAATGTTCAAATGAGAAGGGGAACAATGGAAGGGGAGGGGAAGGAAGGAAAAATAAAAAAATACAAAAAAGGAACAAGTTTTATCGTGTACAGGTACAAATTCTCATGATGAATGTGATCATTATACATACCTAAAATGTACGAATAGAATATTGGAACCTGTAAAAAAATACAGGAAAATCAAGGTTTTTGTTTATGTCTAAAGGAGAAAGTATACAGTACCATAAAGAATATGAGAAATTCTGTAATGAAGGAATAGTCAGGAAGGAGAAAGAATTCGTTTCTGGAAGAGAGGAGGAAATCTTAATAGAGTAGAATCTGAATTTTATAGAAAGGAAATTAATCTGGAATGGAAACTAGAGTAGGGCAGGCAGAGAAGAGAAGGCAGTGTTCTCAGGAATGACCTTTGGGGCCAGATTGAGTACCGTCTTGGCTATGTGGTTTGGGAGCTTGAATCTTCAGTGGAAGGAGTCTATTCTCAAGCTTTCAGGAAGATTTACTGACAAGGATCATGAAGCTCAAGGAAATTTCCAGACATGGGCTCAGTGCAACCAGTTACCATTTGGGAAGAAGAGGCTCAGATATCTTAGCAGGGTTTTTATGATACCATGTCAGATAGAAGGACATAGAGGACATAGGTCAGAGGATGTGACCTTTGGCTCTGTTTAAAGACATAACATTTCTCTCAGCTAATTGTAGACATATGTAGGTTTCTTTTTTTTTTTTTAAAAGAACCCTCCTTAAAAAAAATGAAACAAAAGAAAGAAAAAAGATTCCTTTCTCATTCCCATAACCTGAAGCTTTGACTTCTGTTTCAGTTTTGTTGTTTGCTTTTCTTCCACGCGTACAGGTCCAGTGATCCTTATTACTTTGGTGGTCAGAATTCCATGGGCTGGAAGGACTGCTGGGACAGTATAAATACAAATGATGACTACCAGAAAAAAAAGAAACCTTTTGAGAGAATGAAGAGGCAAAATTTACTATAGCTTGAAATGGATAAGTGCCGTCCAATTGGCTTTTTTTTTAAAACTGTAAAATATAGAATAGAAAATGCTCAAAGATTTCCTTTTTAGAAGTTGGTAAAAATGATAGCAGATGAACATTAGGCAAAATCAAGGGGGGATTTTGCTCACATATGAAAGTTTGTAAGAAATCTAGTTGAGTCTGGTTTCAGTACTTGCTGAAGTTTGTGGCTGTGTCAACAAAGATGGGTTAACAGTAAGCATATTTCAGATCCTAAACAGAGCAGCCTCATAGTCTGGAATAGAGAGTAGCTTTAAAGTGCTTTAAAATGGATTTCCTTTTCTTTCCCTCCAGCTGTGCCTAGTGCTGGAGGGAGATGAACTGGCATGTTCTTTGTTACATAGCAACTTACCCACCCAGGAGAGTAAGGCACATTAGATTTTCGTAATTGTAAGTCCTTTCAATCAACTGGTAGTGAAGTTAGGAGAAAATAGATTGGGAGAGACTGCATCGTTGTTCAACATGACACTTCAACACCTGAAATATTTTAGCCATATTTTCCAAAGTGGAAGTTTCACTGGTTAAAATGGTGCAATGATTAAAATATTCTCTACATCCTTTGGCCTTTCTTGATTACTGCTATTTTTCTAACACTCCAGTGGCTGTAATTTGAAGTGGGGAGAAAGGCACTGATATCCAGATAAACTTCTTAGTTTTCCTTTTTTGCTTCTTAATTTTACCTTTACCTTGTATTTGATTAGTTTTCTGAGCACCTAGAGCTAAGTGACCCTTTGCTAACCTAGTATCTGTTGATTATGCATTTGCTTTTTACCTGAAGCAAAATCAGTCTTCTAAGGACTGGTTGGGAATTTTGATCGCCTTATCTTTACGAAGTCTCTACATTTATTGTGGCTAACATTAAAATACAACTTTAATAGGCCAAAGTATAATACTGAAATTTTCTTGTTTGCTTTTTATCTTTATGGTTTGAATTTGGGAATTTTGAAAAACTGATAATTTAGCCAGTCCATTTCTGGTCCAGTACAAAGACTACAGTTTGAAGGCAAAGGATTTTTAAAAAATCTTAATGTTAGAAACATTTAAACATAAACATAAAAGATAATTTGACAGAGGATTTTTGCAAGATTGCAGAGTAGAAAGAACTAAGGATCTGTTTTTCCACCAAAACAATAATAGCTCTGTCAGCATCTGTCTAATATAACAGTTCTGGAAGCGTGTTGTCTGCTGAATGCGTGTAACTTCCAGAGGAAGATTTGGGTGTTAAATTGTAGTCATTGTTGTTCAACTTCTGCTCTTAGCACAGTAGCATCTACCATTCCCCATCCTTAGCCCTATGGCAGGCAGCAACACAGGAGTTTGTGGAGCAGCTTGTATGTAGCTGATTGGAACCATGGTTGCTGATATGTTACTGACAGTATTGTTCCACATTCCTGCATGGTTGCAAGTCTCTAATCTCCACTGACATGACTTCCAGTTGGTTTTAAAAGGCCAAACTCTCCCTTTTCCTTTTCTCTTTAAAAGCAACCAGATATGTGGGAGAAATTACAAAATCACATAAATACCCAGGGAAATGTTATGCCTCAGGAAATAACCTGAAAAGGCCTTAGATTTACTTTTTGGGCTGATCTGTACCACAGGTAATTTACAATAATCTGTAACATAAGCAAAACCAACAAAACCCAGTAAACCCTGGGGAAAGGGGGAAAGATGACTTCCAGAGTTATCATATCATCAGATCACATGTCCAGTTTTCAACAACAAAAATGCAATCATAAGGCACATAGAGAAACAAGAAAATGTGGCTCATTCAAAGCAAGGGGAAAACCAATAACAGAAAATATCTCTGATAAAGAACTGGTTGTGGATATACTAGACAAATGCTTTAAAACGGTTGTCTTAAAGATTCTTAAAGAACTAAAGGAAAGCATGGAAAAAGTCAAGAAAATGATGTATAAACAAAATAGAAGGTCTGTAAATATAAACACTTGAAAAGAAATAAAAAAGAAATTGTAGAACTGGAGAGGAAAACAGTTGAAATGGCAAATTCAGTAGAGGGGGTTCAAAGGATTTGAGCAGGCAGAAGAAAAGACTCAACAAGTTGATGATAGCACAAAGGAAATTATAAAAAACAGAAAGAAAAAAAGAGTCCAAAAAGGTGAACAGAGGATAAAGAACCGATGGGAAAAACTTGAGTATTGTGGAAGTCCCAGAAAGAGGAGATAAAAGAGCAAAGAGAATATTTGAAGACATAATGGCCAAAACTTCCCAAATTTCATGAAAGATATGAACACAAATCCAAGAGGCTCAACAAATTCTAAATATGTTGAACTCAGAAAGATTCACATTGCAATGGAACTTTTTAAAAATTTTATTTTAAAGAGAATAAAACAAAAGAGAACAGAACAAAGCAAATCAGAACAAAGCAACACAAGCAACACAGCACTTCATGACAAGGCAATTAGATATTAACAGTAGCTACCGTAATGTCTCTTTTTTTGAAATAGCTGAGCATACCTTCAGACACAATAGTATCAAACATAACAAAGTATTATAAAACCACTCAAGAGAATGAAAGTATTACAGGACATTTAAAACCAAATATCTGATAATGAACAATGGCTGCTATAATGTCTCATTTTCCTTAAAAATTTGTTTATACTATCACACATATTAAAATCCAATAAGACACATCATGATAGAACCAATGGAAACAGAAGAACAAAAGCATGGTAGGACTTCAAAGCAAGATGATATTAAATCAGCAATGGCTGCCATAATGTCTTGTTTTCTACAAAGTAGCTGTTTATACCATCACACATAATAAAATCAAATAAAACAATAAAACCATTCCAACCAATGAATGAAAATATTATAAGATTTCAAAACAATATAATGGGGAACCATGATTACCATAAAATCTTATGTGCTCTTACCATTTCTTACACTAGGGAGACTATATGGTATTTATACATGTGAGTTTATTTCACTTATGAGTATGGTCTCAAGTTGCGTCCATTTATTTGTAAATATCTTAATGTGATCATTCTTTATAGCTGAGTAGTACTCCATTGTATAAAAATACCACAAATACCATCTACTTTTCAGTAGATGGGCACTTAGGTTGTTTCCAAGATCTGGCTATCACAAATTGTGCTGCTGTAAACATGGGTGCACATATATCACTGTGGTATAATGTTCTCAGTTCTTCTGGGAATATGCCTAGAAGCAGAATAGCTGGGTCAAATGGGACTTCCAAACCCAGCTTTTTGAGGAATCTCCAGACTGACCTCCACAGTGGCTGCACCGGTCTACACTCCCACCAACAGTGCAGAAGAGTTCCTTTTTCCCCACAGCCTCTCCAGCACTTGTTGTTGGTAGTTTTTTCTATCCTGGCCATTCTTTCTTGGGTGAGATGGAATCTCAGTGCAGTTTTAATTTGCATTTCTCTAATGACCAATGATGCTGAACATTTTTTCATGTATTTATTTGCCATTTGTATTTCTTCATCTGAGAACTGTGAATTCATCTCAGATGCTCATTTTTGGATTGGGTCTTTGAATTTCAGGGGTCTAATTTTTAAAAATTCTTTATATGTTCTAGACAGGAAGTCCTTTGTCTGAAGGACAGTTCACTAAGTATTTTTCCAAATTTGTGGATTTTCTTTGCACTATGCTGGAGATTTCTTTCGACATGCAGAAACTCTTTAATAAGACATGATCCCAATTATTAATTGTGGGAAGTATTTCCCATGTGGTTTGGTTCTTGTTCATGAATTCTCTACCTACCCCTATGTCTTCAAGATTTTTACCGACTTTGTCTTCCAACAGATTTAGTGTTTATGTTTTAATCTTTAGATCTTTTATCCATTTAGACTTTAGTTTAGTACATAGTGATAGGCATGGGTCTAATTTTAGTTTTCAGCATATGGAGAGCCAGTTTTTACAGCATCATTTATTGAAGAGACTATCTTTCTTCCAGTGAACATGTTTGGCCCCTTCATCAAAGATAAGGCGGTTGAGTGTGTTTGTGGTTGTGCTTGTGTCTTCCAATTGATTCCATTGATCTTCAGATCTGTTTTTATTCCAGTACCATGTTGATTTTATTACAGTAGCTTTGTAGCATAACTTCAAGTCAGGGATTATGATGCCTCTTGCCTTGTCTTTGTTGCTTAGAACTGCCTTTGCTATTTTAGGTCTCTTCTGGTTCCAGATGAATTTTAGGAGTTATTTCTCTAGATCTATGAGATATGCTAGTGGCATTTTGATTAGAATTGCATTAAATCTGTGTAACAATTTTGGGAGAATGGTCATTTTCACAGTATTTTTTCTTCCTATCCATGAACAAGGGGTGTCTTTCCATTTTCTGAGGTTTTCTTTGATGTCTTTTTTCAGGGTATTATAAATTTCCCTGAATAGTTTTACTTCTTTCATTAGATTGATTTCTAAGTATTTCATTTTTTTTAGATGCTATTGTGAAGGGTGGCTTCTCTTATTTCTCTCTCAGTGATTTTATTGTTAGTGTATAGGAATGCTATTGATTTTTGAGTGTTAACTTTGTATCCAGCTACATTACTAAATTTATTTATTATATCTAAGGGTCCTTCAATGCAGTTTTGGGGGTCTTCTATGTAGCGTATCATGTCATCTGCAAGTAACAATAATTTAACTTGTTTTCCTATCCTTACTACTTTTATTTCTCTCTCTTGTCTAATTGCTCTGGCTAGTATTTCCAGCACTATGTTGAATAGGAGTGGTGATAATGGACACCATTGCCTTGTTCCTGATTTTAGAGTAAAGGCTTTCAGTTTTTGGCCATTTAATATGATGCTGACTGTTGGTTTGTCATAGATGGCCTTTATCATATTGAGGTAAAGACCATCTATTCTGATTCTCTGTAAGGTTCTTATCATGAATAAGTGTTGGACCTTATCAAAAGCTTTTAGTGCATATATAGAAATGATCACATAATTCTTATTTTTGGCTCTACTGATATGGTGGATTACATTTATTGATTTATACATGTTGAACCTTCCTTGCATTCCTGAGATGAATCCCACTTCATCGTGTTGTATAATCTTCTTGATCATTTGCTGCATTCTGTTTGCCAATATTTTATTGAGAATTTTTTCATCTATGTTCAATACGGAGATTGACCTGTAGTTCTCTTTTTAGGTTGGGTCTTTCTCAGGTTTTGGCACTAGTGTAATATTTGCTTCCAGGAATGAGTTAGGAAGAATTGCTTCCCTTTCAATTTCATTGAAGAGTTTGAGGAGTGTTGGCATTATGTCTTTTTTGAATTTCTTTTTTTTTAAATTTTTTTTTTTATTTAAAAGAGAATAAAGCAAAAGGGGGCAGTACAGAGCAGATCAGAACAGGACAACATAGGCAACACAGTACTTTATATTAAGTCAACTGGACATCAACAGTATCTAACACCATATCTCTTACTCTGCTATAGTTGAGCATAGTTTCAATTACAATAATATCAAACATAAAACAATAGTATAAAGCCATGCATAGAGTGAAAGAATTACAGGGCTTTCTGAACCAAATAATAGAAAATCATCAATGGGTACTATAATATCTCATTTTTGATAAAAAAGAAAAAAATTTGTTTGAACTATCACACATATTCAAATTCCAATAAGACACAATGTGGTACATAGAACCAACGGTAGTAGAACAAAAAAAGCATGGTAGGACTTCTAAGAAGGATAATATTAAATCAGCAATAGCTGTCATAATGTTTTCTTCAAAACAGCTGTTCATATCATCACGTATGATATAGTCAAACAAAACAGGATGAATTTTTTGTAGAATTCCACAGTGAATCTGTCTGGGCCTGGACTCTTTTTGTTGGTAGGGATTTAATTACATTTTAAATTTCATTAATAGAAATTGGGTTATTCAGCAGTTTTACATCTTCCTGACCCAGCTTTGGTAGTTCATATGTTTCTAGGAATCCATCCATTTCTTCTGTATTATTGAACCTATGAGAGTACAGGTTTTCAAAATAGGTGTTGCTGATCTGTGTTTCCACAGAGTCTGTAGTGATTTTACCCTTTTCATTCTTTATTGCATGAATTTGAGTTTTTTCTTTCCTTTTTTAAAGTAAGGTTGGCTAGAGGCTTATCAATTTTATTTATTCTTTTAAAGAACCAACTCTTTGATTAATTGATTCTTTGTATTGTTTTCTTAGTTTCTATTACATTGATTTCTGTTCTGATCTTTATAATTAGCTCCCTTCCTTTGGCTTTGGGCTTGGCTTGGTCTTCTTTTTCTAGATGTTTGAGGTATAACATCAGGTTGTTTATTTTTATTTGTTCTGTTTTCCTGATTTTGGAATTCACTGCAATAAATTTTTCTCTGCGGACTGCTTCCATTGTATCCCACAGATTCTGGTAAGTTATATTTGTATTTTCATTTGCTTGTAGATATTGTTTAATTTCTTCATTAATTTCCTCTGTGACCCACTGATTGCTCAGGAGTGTATTATTCAATTTCCATGAGTTTGTGGGGTTTTTGCAGTTTCTTTTGTCATTAATTTCTAGTTTCATAGTGCTATGATCCGATACCATTCATGGGATAATTTCAATTCTCTTGCATTTACTTAAGTATGTTCTCTGGGATAGTATATGGTCTATTTTAGAGAATGTTCCATGTACTGCTGAGAAGAATATATATTCTGATGTTGTTGGGTGTAACACTCTGTATATGTCTATCAAGTCCATTTGTTCACAGGTGTGATTCAGTTTTGTTATTTCTTTGCTGATTTTCTGTCTGGTTGATCTGTCCCTTTGTGGCAATGGTGTGTTAATGTCTCCTGTTATAATTGTGTTATTGCTTATGTGATTTTTCATTTCTGTCAATAGTTGTTTTGTATATCTGGGTGCTCTGGAATTTGATGCATATATATTTAAGATTGTTGTATTTTCCTCTTGAATTTTCCCCTAACTAGTATGTAGTGGCCTTCTTTATCTCTTTGGAACATTCTTGGTTTGAGGTTCACATTGTCTACAAATAGAAAACTATGCCTGATGTTTTGGGGATTCTGTTGCATGGAGTATTGTTTTCCATCCTTTGACTTTCAGTCTATGAGCTTCTTTTTGGTTTAGATGGGTTTTCTGCATACAGAATATGGTTGGATGTTGTTTCTTGATCCATTCTGCCAGTCTGTTTCTTTTGATTGGTGAGTTGAGGCCATTTACATTAATGGTTATAACTGATATATATTGGTTTATTTTTGATATGTTATCTTTCTGCTGTTGCTTCTTGAAAGTAATTCTTTTTTTTTTTTTTTTTGTACCGGGGATGGAACTCATGACCTCATGCTTGCCAGGCAGGCACTTAAGCCACTGAGCTAAATCCCAGCCCCTGCCGTTGCTTCTTTATCTTTCCACTCTATTCAATTGTCTGCCTTGCTTAGTAGTTTTTTCCCATGTCTATCTAGAATGTCTTTCTTTACATTTCTGTACAGAATACAGAATGTATTCTTTACAGGGTTGGTTTGGTGATCATGAAATTCTTTAGCTGTTCTTTGTCAAGGAAATATCTTATTTCTCTATCCACTTTGAAGGACAGTTTTGCAGGGTATATCAGTCTGGGTTGGAAGTCATTTTCCTTTAGGATCTGAAATACTTCACTCCATTCTCTTCTTGACTTCATTGTTTGCGTTGAGAAGTTGGCTGTGATTCTGATAGGTTTTCCTTTATAGGTGATCTGTCTCTTCTCTGTAGCAGCTTTTAATATTCTGTTGTTATGTTGATTTTCTGGGATGTTGATTATTATATGTTTGGGTGTAGTTTTATTTTGGTTAAGGCTATTTGGAGTTCTATATGCTTCACTGGTCCATATGTCAGTTTCCATTCTCATATTTGGGAAATTTTCAGCTATTACTTCTGTAAATAGCCTCTTGATATCATTTGTGCTGTCCCCTTCTTTTTCATTTATGTCTATCAATCTTATGTTGTTTTTCTTTGCATCATCTTGCAGCTGTTGAATTGTTATTTCCTGATTCTTTGTTATTTTTAAAAGATCTTTCCTTTCCTGTTCACTAGCTGCAATCTTGTCTTTGAAGTCTGAAATTCTATCTTCACTTTTGTTGAGGTGGTTTTGCCAACTTTCAATGGAATTTTTAATTTCCTGTATATCTCTTTGAATCTGCTTCATGCATTCTGTTTGTTTCTTATATTATTAATCCAGGGTTTCCATTTTTTTGCATTGTTCCTCTAATTTTTGAACTATATTTGTTTAGCCTTTCTTTCATTACATTTATCATTTCTTCTTTTACCTGGGAGATTATTTCTGATTTGAGTTCTTTTATAGCTTCCTGGAGTTGTTTCTTTATTTCAGTTGATATCATTTCAGGCATTTCAGGTATATAGCTCATATTTTCTTCTATGTTCATGGCTCCTAGGCTTGCTTGCAATGGGCTGGAGGTTTGAGATTGCATTTTGGTCTTTTGTTTTGTCATTTTCCTATATTTCTGGGTTTTGAGCGATGTTCCAAAGCTTCCTGCATGTGTGCTGGAAATGACCTGGTGCGCCCACAGCTCCCCTGAACTGATTTCAGGTTGCTGGGCATGGCCCAGTCAGTCCCATAGGGACCTCCCATGCATCTTCCAGTGGTCTAGGATGCTGGGCAGGGTCCTAACCACTGGAAGCAATGGTCCAAAGCTCTCATGGCCACAAGCAAGCTGGAACTCACTTCCAGAGCCCTCAGCTCCTGCGGCTCAATGGAGGTGGCTAGGCATGGCCCAGTCTGGCCCAAGGGACCTCCGTACCTCCAGTAGTGTTTCAGGAAGCTGAGCGAGTGCAAGCATGTTGGAACTCATCTTGGGTGCCCTCAGCTCCAGGGGCTCAAGGGATGTGGCCAGGCATGGCCTCAATATCTGGGATCTCTGTGATAGAACTTTTGAAAACAAAGTCAAAGAGAGACTCTCGAAAGTGGTAACAGAAGTAACTCATCACGTGTAAGGGATCCTGAATAAGGTCATTGGCATATTTCTTTTCAGAAGTTTTTAGAGATCAGAAATTATGTATATTCAAAGAACTGAAAAAAAATTCATCAGTCAAGAAAATTCTGTGTTGCAAATATGTCCGCCAAAGGTGGCGGAAAAAATGAACATATTTCCAGATAAACAAGAGCTGAGGGAGTTTGTTACCACGACATCTTCCCTGTAGGAAATGTTGCAAGAAGTCTTTCAGGTTAAAGTGAAAGGACAATAGACTGCAACTTAAGTTGTATAAATAAGTAAACATCTCAATAAATGGGAAATTATAAAAGATAATGTTAAGACAATAGTTTGTAACTTTCTATTTGTTATATAATATGATAATACATACTTAAGGATCAAATTATTTGTCTTAAAGTTAATATTATTGTAAATTAGTTTTGTAACGCTATATTTTGTTTTCTACATAATTTGAGAGGTTAAAAATTTAAAAATTACTAGTTTGTGCTTGTAAATACATAATATAAGGATGAAGAAATTAGTCAACAGCATGTATGTATGTTATTTAAGTTTCTATAAGTGCAAATTAGAACATAAAACTTTAGGGTAGTAAATGCAATCCCTATTGTCACTACAAAGAAACTAGATATAGACTATACTCAAAAAGAAATGATAAAGACATTTAACCATTTAACTATAACCAAGGAACTAAACATGAAAGAAGACAATAATGCAGTAAATGAGGACCAAAAAGCTCAAGACATATAGATAACAAATAAAAGAAAGATGTAAGTCCTTGTTTACTAACCTGCTTTAAAAAGGAAAAAAATTCTGATGTAGATGAACCTGGATGAATTGTGAAGACACTATGCTAAGTGAATAAGTCTATCACAAAAATGTCAATTACTGTGTGATTCAGTTTTTATGGGCTATTCAGAGTAGTCAGAATGATAGAGACAGAGATAGCATGGTGGATGCCAAGGATTGGGAAGACAGGAGAATTGGGAGTTCAATCTTAATGGGTACAAATGTTCCATTCTGCAAGATCTAGGGATGAATGGGTGTGAGCATTGTCAACAATATAAATATACCCATACCACTGAGATGTACAGTTAAAACAAATAAATGTTTTATTATTGTATTTTATCATAGTAAAAATTGGAAGAAAAAATGAACATGATAGTATATTATATAAAGCCTTAACAGTTCCCAAGTGCTTGTCTATCTCACCCTCTTCTTTGCTCTGTGAGAGCAAAGACCCTGAGTAATGTATCCTAGAGAAGTATCCATAGTGTCTATATAGAGCCTTGTGTGTAATACACACTCAGAAATAACTGTTAAATATTACTGAATGACTATATTTTCTCATGTAAGCATCAAACTTCTGTATGCAACTTCATAGAACATAACTAGGTCTATGCTTTATAAACAGAAACAGTTGACAGAAAATAGTAAATATTGAATTATTGGTTTTGGAGTAAATAAAAGGTTAGGCTTTTCAGAGTTTCTGTTTACAACATCCTCATTAACTGATCAATTTATAATCTTGTTTGATGTGTGATTCTGTTTAAAGATATCTTATTCAGTGTGTGCAGTTGATTCATTAACATTAAACTCATAGCAACATCAGGCCTGAATGATGGTTATCTAAACTGTGCATTTTCGTCTTAAGGCACATTACAAGCTTCTTGTATTTAGGAATCCCAGACATGCTTGGGAGGCCTTAGAAATATCAAATATCACCAAAAATACACAAAGGTTAAAACCTATGACAACAAACAGACTATAAAAGGGACACTTGTTACAAGGTCAGAGCTAAAATTACAAGGAAGGGTGTTGTCATGTTCTACCTCAGCTGTAAGATTTGCACCAGCAAGCTTATGGCCAGGAAATAAAATTCTCTTAGCCTAGAGAAGTCTTGTCCTGAGAATGAGTTTTGAGTGAGGTTAGCACACAGTCCCTGACATTTCTGGGGTCATATCTTGTAGGACTTCCCAGCAGTCCTGGGACATTGCAGTGTGAAGTTTTGAGGAGAAGATTGTTCATACGTTCAAGTCATCACAAATCAAGCAGAAAAATGTTGCTAACAAAAGAAAAGTGTATTACTATTTCTTCCTTCTAGTGAAATGGTATAATATACCTTTCCCAAAGGAATGATTCTATTTCACTGGAATAGCCCTTTTGATCAAGAACAAGATTTCCTGGGCGTATTGGGGATGAGTCAGATGAGATAAAGATGTTGCTTCATTGTTCTGTGTAATAAAGGAAAATAGATAGAAGGGGCTAATTTCTGTAGATGGAAAGGGAAGGAAGAATGTGAGGAGGAGACAGTAAGAGGAAGAAGCCTTCAGAGGATGGAAGGAGATGGTGTGTAATTGATGGAGAAGTAAGAAATTTCCTGAGAAATTTTTTGTAGTCAATTATGGCCACTACATGTCTGCCTTTAATTGATTTTGAAAGAAGTTATTCCAGTTCTGCATTATAATTATTCTCTATCACTCTTCAGGCAATTCTGCACATGTGATTCTGTGTTCCAGATGTTTCAGGAAATTCAGAAGAACCATGGTGTCAACATGGTTGGAACACGGTTGGCAGAAGGATATCTGTCAAGGAGTTGGGGACAGAGGAACACAGCAAGTGGAACAGAGAAAGAGGAGGCAGAGTGAACTGGAGCTTTCTCTAGATACTAAAGGGAGTTTATCTCAGAAGAATGACGGCTATGCAGACTGAGGGCATCTGGGCTGTGGGCACATGAGTGAAGTCAGGTAGGCATAGCTGTGGGGTGAAGGGGTAGGGCTTTGGAGTGCCTAATTGAGAGAATTGGCAGCTTATAGAATCGCCATATTCATTGTTTTATGTTGTTAAACTTAATGTATCTCTTTGGAAATATATCTTCTCTGTGTTAAGAATATTCCTAAAAGTTTGTCAATGTTAGTTTGGAAATGGATTTGAAAATTAAGACTAAAGAAGGTGGAAAGAAATCATGCCAATTAGGAAATGAGTCCAGTGCCCTGGTAAAACCCGGTAAAGACACTGACACTGATACTACAGAAATTTGACTGTTAATAAACAAGGAACAAAGAGAAATGGGACAGGGAGAATGACAAAGGTGTCCAGGGGACCCATGGAAGAGGACTGCAAAAAGTTATAAGCTTGAAATATTTCACCCAGCACTGAGGCATGATATTATTTTGAGGACAGAAAAATGAAATCACTTGGTAAATACTAGTCAAAGTGGGACTGGTACAAAGTGTGTTGCATCTTCCATATTACTATACTTATCGTTTTTAGATATAAAGACCTTAAATATCCAGTGATAGATGGGAGTGATAGATACCACTCAAGACTGCCTTCTATTTCATATAAAGTAGTCAGATTTGAGTGAGTATAAATGAGCAGGACACCAAATTTTATTACTTTAGACAGTATAATGATCTGCCAAACAAGGGCTTCTTTGGGGGAAAAATGACCCATTTGTGTATAGGAAAACGTTTACTATGAGGTCTTCCAGTGTGATTAGATTGCTGTCTGGATTTCCGACTCATTTTAAAGCCTGGGAGAGGATTAGCTCACTCATTCCCAACTGGCCATTTCTCTCTGGATGGGAGAATCAGTGCTAATTGATACTTTTTATATTTAATTACACTTAATTTCTTCTGTCTGGCTGCCCTGAAACCAAGAAGAGGAAAACAGTGTTCTACATGCAAATCTTCTAACATAAACATTCTTAACCTCATTTGCTTCTGGATTGGTCCAAATATAGACTCCTTAAGATAAGAGCGATTTGAAGTGGTTTCATATCTGTATTTTGATCCTGTTTTTGAGTCTCTCCTTATTGAAACTATCTCTGAAATTTCTTCGATGGAAATTTGCTTATTTTCTACTTGTCTAATATTCATCTCTTCTGTGGTCATCATGAATATAATTATTTCTGAGTCTTTTTGTTACCTAAACTAATTCCATAACCTCTAGTCTATTGCTGTTTCTGTTTGAGGCACCAGGCAGTGCTCTGGTCATAGTGCTCTTTATGGTTTTGATGACCTCTCTCTCCTTCCAAATCTTCATGCCTTCCACTTCTTTTTGGATAAAATTCCCTAACTGGTCCCAGTTTACTATTTCTGATTTTTCAATTTTTCCTTATACTAATCAGGCTGTTTAATTGGATTTTCCCCAAGTCTTGCATTTTCCCCATCTGAAAAACCCCTTACACTCCTCCCTGTCTCTATGACCTATCTTTCTTTTTTTTTTTTTTAGTTTTTTTTTTTTTTAATAATTTTATTTAAAGAGGAAAAAACAAAACAAAATAAAACAGAATAAAGGGTAGCAACCATACAGTATTCCAAGGAAAAAAGGAAAAGTACAACAATAAAACCTAAGAAATTATTACTTGACTAATTATATACTGACTTCTTGGAAATAGTTGTTCAAATTACAAAGTTAAAGCATGTAAAGTAGACATTCAAACAGT
>PVJX010021110.1:0-32364 GCA_004027295.1 Dolichotis patagonum
TTTTTTTTGGTTTCCTGTTGCGTGAAGTACTGTTTTCCATCTTTTGACTTTCAGTCTATGGGTTTCCTTTTGGGTAAGATGGGTTTCTTGCAGACAGCATATGGTTGGATGTTGTTTCTTGATCCATTCTGCCAGTCTGTATCTTTTGATTGGTGAGTTGAGGCCATTTACATTAATGGTTATAACTGTTATATATTGGTTTATTGTTGACATGTTATCTTTCTGATGTTGTATCTTTAGCTTTCCATTCTATTTAATTGTCTGCCTTGATTTCTTGGGTATATCCTATGTGTATCTAGAATATCTTTTAGTATTCCTTGTAGGGTTGGTTTTGTGGTCATGACATTTTTAAGCTGTTCTTTGTCATGCAAGTATCTTATTTCTCCATCTATTTTGAAGGACAGTTTTGCAGGGTATGTCAGTCTAGGTTGGAAGTGGTTTTCCTTTAGGATCTGAAATACTTCACTCCATGTACTTCTTGACTTCATTGTTTGTGTTGAGAAGTCTGCTGGGATTCTGATAGGTTTTCCTTTATGGGTGATTTGTCTTTTCTCTCTAACAGCTTTTAGTATTCTGTTCTTATGTTGGGTTTCTGGGATGGTGATTATTATGTGTCTGGGTGTAGTTTTATTTTAGTTATGGCTATTTGGAGTTCTATATGCTTCACTAATCCAAATGTCAGTTTCCCTTCTCATGCTTGGGAAGTTTTCAGCTATTACTTCTGTAAATATCCTCTTAATATCATTTTGGTTATTCCCTTCTTTTTCATTTATCCCTATTAATCTTATGTTATTTTTCTTCACATCGTCTTGCAGCTGTTGAATGGTTATTTCCTGATTTTTTATTATTTTTAAAAGATCTTTCCTTTCCTGTTCAATAGCTGCGATCTTATCTTCGAGGTCTAAAATTCTATCTTCACATTCATTGAGGCAGTTTTTACAGCTTTCAATAGAATTTTTCATTTCCTGTTTATCTCTTTGAATCTGCTTTATGCATTCTGTTTGTTTCTTATAGTGTTCATTCAGGGATTCTATCTGTTTGCTTTGTTCCTCTAATTTTTTAGCTGTGTTTTCACTGGATGTGTTCACTATCTCTTTCACTACTTTTATCATTTCTTCTTTTACCTGGGCAATTATTTCTAATTTGAATTTCTCCATAGTTTCCCCTAGTTGCTTCTTTATTTCAATTGATACCATCTCAGTTATTTCAGGTGTATGGCTTCTATTTTCTTCTATGTAGATGGCTCCCAGGCTTTCTTGGGATGGGCCTGTGACTTGAGCCTGCCTTTTGTTCTTTCCTTTTGTCATTTTTTTTTACTTCCTTGGTTTGAGTGGTGTTCCAAAGCTTCCTCTGGGTGTGTTACAAATCTCCTCCTGCACCCTCAGCTACTGGAGCAGTCTCAGCTCCTCTGCAGGTACTTGGCCCCCTAAATTGAGAGACAGAAGCAGGGTGTGGAGAACTGGGGCCAAAGAAACCCATGGAGCACAATCCCCTGTCCTAGGGGTGTGGATATGAACTCAGCAGCTTGCAGTGCTGGTGGTAAGCTGTCTCCAGGCCAGCCCAATTGAGCTCAGAGTCCTTGAGCAAGGTTCCTGCCTTCTGGGCTGAAACAAGACTGCTGAACATGGCTAACTAAGGCCCTGCAATCTGCTGAACCAAGTCCAGCATCACAGTAGCTCCCCAGGAACTCAAAAGCCAGAATGTAGGTCTCCAACTCTCCCCAGGTCACTGGGGAACTCACCTCAGGCTACCTCCACCTCTCTGTAGACTCCAGGTTCTTTTAATTGAGATGCAGAAGCTGGGCATGGATAACTGGGCCCGGAAGAGCCGCAGGGGCACAATACCCTGTCCTAGGGGTGTGGATATGAACTCAGCAGCTGGCAGTGCTGTTCTCAAGCTGTCCCCAGGCCAGCCCAATTGAGCCCAGAGTCCTTGAGCAAGGTTCCTGCCTCCTGGACTGAAACAGGTCCACTGGGCATGGGTGACTGAGGCCCTGCAATCTGCTGGACCCAGTCCAGCATCCCAGTAGCTCCCCAGGAATTCAAAAGCTGGAATGTAGGTCTCTAACTTTCCCCTGGTCACCAGAACTCACCTCAGGCAATCTCCACCTCTCTGCTGATTCTTGTCTCTCTTGATTGAGCTGCAGAAGGTGGGCCTGGAGAACTGGGGCCAGCAGAGCTCCTATGGTACAATCCCCTGTCCTAGGTGTGTGGATATGAACTCAGCAGCTGGCAGTGCTGTTTGCAAGCCATCTCCAGGCCAGCCCAATTGAGCCCAGAGACTCCGAGCAAGGTTCCTTCCTCCTGGGCTGAAACAAGACTGCTGAGCGTGGCTGACTAAGGCCCCGCAACCCGCCGGACCCAGTCCAGCATCCCGGTATCTCCCAAGGAACTCAAAAGCTGGAATGTAGGTCTCCAACTCTCCCCAGGTCACCTGTTTGTGAGGTTTTTGCAGTTGCTTTTATCATTAATTTCTAATTTCATAGCACTATGATCCGATAGCATGCATGGGATAATTTCAATTCTTTTGCATTTACTTAAATATGTTCTGTGGGCTAGTATATGGTCTATTTTAGAGAATGTCCCATGTACTGCTGAGAATAATGTATATTCTGATGTTGTTGGATGGAAAACTCTATATATATCCATCAAGTCCATTTGTTCACAAGTATGATTCAGTTCTGTTATTTCTTTGCTGATTTTCTGTCTATTTGATCTGTCCCTCTGTGTCAATGGCATGTTAAAATCCCCTGTTATAATTGTATTATTGCTTATTTGACTTTTAATTTCTGTTAATATTTGCCTTGTATAGCTGGGTGCTCTGGAATTTGGTGCATATATGTTTAAGATTGTTATCTCTTCCTCTTGAAGTTTTCCCCTAACTAGTATGTAGTGACCTTCTTTATCTCTTTGGATCATTCTTGGTTTAAAATTCACATTGTCTGCAAACAGGATTGCTACTCCTGCTTTTCTTTCTTTCTTTCTTTCTTTTTTTTTTTTTTTTGGTTTCCTGTTGCGTGAAGTACTGTTTTCCATCTTTTGACTTTCAGTCTATGGGTTTCCTTTTGGGTAAGATGGGTTTCTTGCAGACAGCATATGGTTGGATGTTGTTTCTTGATCCATTCTGCCAGTCTGTATCTTTTGATTGGTGAGTTGAGGCCATTTACATTAATGGTTATAACTGTTTTATATTGGTTTATTGTTGACATGTTATCTTTCTGATGTTGTATCTTTAGCTTTCCATTCTATTTAATTGTCTGCCTTGATTTGTTGGGTATATCCTGTGTGTATCTAGAATATCTTTTAGTATTCCTTGTAGGGTTGGTTTTGTGGTCATGACATTTTTAAGCTGTTCTTTGTCATGCAAGTATCTTATTTCTCCATCCATTTTGAAGGACAGTTTTGCAGGGTATGTCAGTCTAGGTTGGAAGTGGTTTTCCTTTAGGACCTGAAATACTTCACTCCATGTACTTCTTGACTTCATTGTTTGTGTTGAGAAGTCTGCTGTGATTCTGATAGGTTTTCCTTTATGGGTGATTTGTCTTTTCTCTCTAACAGCTTTTAGTATTCTGTTCTTATGTTGGGTTTCTGGGATGGTGATTATTATGTGTCTGGATGTAGTTTTATTTTGGTTATGGCTATTTGGAGTTCTATATGCTTCACTAATCCAAATGTCAGTTTCCCTTCTCATGCTTGGGAAGTTTTCAGCTATTACTTCTGTAAATATCCTCTTGATATCATTTTGGCTATTCCCTTCTTTTTCATTTATCCCTATTAGTCTTATGTTATTTTTCTTCACATCATCTTGCAGCTGTTGGATTGTTATTTCCTGATTCTTTGTTATTTTTAAAAGATCTTTCCTTTCCTGTTCAATAGCTGCGATTTTATCATCAAGGTCTAAAATTCTATCTTTACATTCATTGAGGCAGTTTTTACAGCTTTCAATAGAATTTTTCATTTCCTGTTTATCTCTTTGAATCTGCTTTATGCATTCTGTTTGTTTCTCATAGTGTTCATTCAGGGGTTGTATCTGCTTGCTTTGTTTCTCTAATTTTTTAGCTGTGTCTTCATTAGATGTGTTCACTATCTCTTTCACTACTTTTATCATTTCTTCTTTTACCTGGGCAATTATTTCTAATTTGAATTTCTCCATAGTTTCCCCTAGTTGCTTCTTTATTTCAATTGATACCATTTCAGTTATTTCAGGTGTATGGCTTCTATTTTCTTCTATGTACATGGCTCCCAGGCTTTCTTGGGATGGGCTGGTGATTTGAGCCTGCCTTTTGTTCTTTCCTTTTGTTGTTTTTTTTTTTTTTTTCCCTTGGTTTGAGTGGTGTTCCAAAGCTTCTTCTGGGTGTGTTGCAAATCTCCTCCTGCACCCTCAGCTACTGGAGCAGTCTCAGCTCCTCTGCAGGTACTTGGCCCCCTAAATTGAGAGGCAGAAGCAAGGTATAGAGAACTGGGGCCAAAGAAACCCCTGGGGCACAATCCCCTGTCCTAGGGGTGTGGATATGAACTCAGCAGCTGGCAGTGCTGGTGGTAAGCTGTCTCCAGGCCAGCCCAATTGAGCCCAGAGTCCTTGAGCAAGGTTCCTGCCTCCTGGACTGAAACAAGGCCACTGAACGTGGTTGACTGAGGCCCTGCAATCTGCTGGACCCAGTCCAGCATCCCAGTAGCTCCCCAGAAACTCAAAGGCCAGGATGTAGGTCTCCAACTTTCCCCAGGTCACCAGAACTCACCTCAGGCAATCTCCACCTCTCTGGAGATTTTTGGCTTTCTTAATTGAGATGCAGAAGCTGTGCCTGGAGAACTGGGGCCGGCAGAGCACCCGGGGTACAATTCCCTGTCCTAGGGGTGTGGATATGAACTCTGCAGCCAGCAGTGCTGGTCGCAAGCCATTCCCAGGCCAGCCCAATTGAGCCCAGAGTCCTCGAGCAAGGTTCCTGCCTCCTGGACTGAAGCAAGGCCATGGAGCATAGCTGACTGAGGCCCTGCAATCTGCTGGACCCAGACCAGCGTCCCGGTAGGTCCCCAGGCTTTTCTTTCCTTTGTTGGACAATGTTGGTTAAGGTTTTGTCTATTTTATTTACTCTTCAGAAGAACCAAGTCTTTGATTCATTGATTCATTGTATTATTTCAACTGCATTACTCAACTGCATTACTTTCCACTCTGCATTAATTTCTCAACTGCATTACTTTCCACTCTGATGTCAATAATTTCCTCCCTTGACTAGCGTTTTCACCTTTACCTGGGGATTCAGGTTGATATGGGATATGGAATTTTCAGATTATTTTTAAGGAGGAGGCCACCAAATGAGAGATCTGTGAAGTAAGCTCAAGTTGATTATCAGTTTGGATAGAGGGTGGAAGTTTAACAAAAGCAATAATTTCAGTGAGTAGAATATGGGCTACCATGGAGGACATTTTGTTTGATGTGGGAAAGGCCTCTATCCATACACAGGTGTCAACAGGGCTAGGAAGTGTCTTTGTTGGTTTCCTAGAGACATGTGTGTAAAATCTGTTCACCAATCAGTGATGAAGAGGGATCCCAAAAACTGATGAGTGTGGGAGACCACCAAGCTGCATTCTCCTGAGAAATGAAGCCACTTGCCTAGATATTCCTTGACCTCTCCTTCAAGCTTTTTCACTAGGATATACAAAGCTTGCTATGTTGAATCAGATGTTCTCTCAATTGGTCAAAAGTATGTGGTCAAATCAAGCTGAGGCACTGGTGAAACTCATCTACAGCAAGGCCGAAACATGCAAGCAAGAATAGCCCGCATGTTGATGACTGAAATGGAGGCTTTAGCAAGACACTGTGAGTTTCCAGGGCTAAGACATGAGATGACATTTCAGCTGGGACAATGGGACTTAGAAACAATTATACATTCCTGGCAGTAAAGGTGCTACCCTTGCACATATCAAGCTACCCCTTGTATTGATAATTTGTGCTTGGTACAAAATTACTCTGTTTCTCATTACAGCCAGTGCCTGCAAAATTTTTTCCCCAAGTACTCTGCTGCAGGCTTCACCCACCTCCCTGACTGATACAAATAAAAGCCATGAACTTCTGGAATTATAGCCTTTTGTTCCTTAGAGAACATTGGTCATCTCAGAGCTCCTCAAGTGTGCAGAACTTTCTCTCTTTGTCTTTATCTTGCATCAGTGTGCCATTTGGCTAGGGAGAGATCCAAACCCTTGATGGGGGTTTAGGTAGATGGGTAGGGAAGGGAAGAGGTCTGAGATTGCTTTGGAAGTTGGTGGTTTGGCATGTGGAGCATTGGGCAATTGTCTTTTTCAGGGAGGTTTTATGACTAGGGTCTGTAGGAGTTGGAGCAGAGGAAATTATTCAGCATGGAATTAGTCATGGAAAGATTGTTGTGCTCCCTGTTCTTTGAGTAGAAGCAATTCTTGGGGTGAATAGGAAGGTATGAGAGGGAATAGGAATTGGGGCATAGAGACAAGATTGGTAGCTGCTTACTTTGCCACTCAATTAGACTCATTATTTCCATGAATGATGTGTCTGATATTTTTATCCTATGAGTTAGGTCTTTAGTGACCTTTGAAGTGAATGGTGAAAAGCCCCTTTGCTGTTAAAAATCCCCTTTGATGTAAAATATATGCATTTGAAGACAAGATGTCATAAGCATATTTGAAGTCTATATAGACGTTGATAGTTTTATTTATTGCCAGAGTAAGAATTTTGGTGAATGTAATAAATTCTGTGTAGTGTGAGGTGGTCCATGCTGCAAGGGGTGCCATCTGATTATTTTTTAGGGAGGATAGGAGAACTAACTGTCATGATAGATTTTGATGATGGTGTATTGCGCTGGGGTTAGGGTGAATTTGAAGCACTTCTGTCAATAACACAATCAGATGTATGCAAGGGTAGAACCTTTACTGCCAGGTCCTCTAGAATATGTTCTGAGGTTATGTGATGGACATGCTAAGAGTAAAAATGACAGAGTTTAGTGTCTTTTTATAGGGAAGTGGAGTCTGGGCAGTCAGGTAGTCAAAGGAAGGTGCCAGGGGTTAGAAAAGAAGAGCAAAGAAAGGTAACTAAGGGTTATGGGAGGTTCCAAATCCTCAGTAAGCACAGAAAACCTGGTCCCAGAGTCTACCAGGATAGAAATACACCTTCTGGCCATGACAGTTGTTACCCATGAATCTCTTGGTGTCCTTGTAGAATGGGTCATGGGATCTAAGCTGTGTCAGTTGGTGGCTGAAGACAAAGCCATGAGGGCTTCCAGGTCTTCTCTGGATATGTCTGAAGAGGAGAGAACTCAACAGAGAGGGGCTGACTTCCCTAGAAAACAGCATCAGGGACCTTGTCAAGAGACTGGATTGTCTGTTTTAAGAGTACAGTGAGAAGAATAAAGGATAGAGACAAGTATCATAATGTATCAATGTCTGGGAAGTCAGTATCTCCAGATGGGTTCTTCTCCACTCCAAAAGCAGCCACTATTTATTAGGTGTCTACAGCAATAGGTGGGACTAGCAAAGGATAACAATTCAGCAGAAGACTCAAACTCAAGAGGGTGTAGATGAACATATGCTAAGAAGGATCTTGTCCTGGAGTGTAATCCTGGGATGACTCAAGAAGGTACAGACATTCTTATGCTAAAAAGGATCCTATCCTGGAGTACTGGGATGACTCAAGAAGGTATAGATGATCATATGGTAGAAGAATCAATGGGAAATCTCAAATAGGAGGTATTGATAATCCCAAGCCTTCATTTTATCATCTCTTAGGGAAATATGCAAAATTAGTTATTGTGAATTAGTGGTCCCCAACAGTGTGAACTAGTTGAGTTATAACATTGTATACAGTTTGGACACAGCTTTGTAAGAAGCCTAGGAATGGGGCAGGCTCTGGTCAATGGTTAGAACTATCATAGGGAAAACAGTTACTGGGTGGGTAGGAGGTGGGGCCTTTTGCAGGCACATCAATCAAAGGTAGAACAAAGGAGGCCAGAATTTGTTTCTTGACTTTAGTCTGTTTTCCTTTATGAGTTCTTTTTTTCCTCATCCCATTTGTTGAAAACCTTAAAGGCAAGATCTCCAAATTCTCTGGGGTTGTTTGGAGTCCATTTTGTAATTTTTGGATATTTCTCGAAGTATCTGGATAAAATTTGGAGATGAAGTGATCCCTCAGGAGACTTAGCAGTGGTGTTTGTGTATTTCATCATAGTCTCTGAAAGGAAGTTCATAAGGAGGGCTTGAGTTTTCACCTGCTTCCTGGGTAATTTCTCTGAGGAACTCACAGTTGACCTGTTTATTCCTATTTTTTTCCATTCCTGCTAGAGATCATATGACTATCAGACAAAGTATCATATTGTCATGTTCTGCCCTGCCAGGGTCACAGAATTGGTATGTCCACTCAGGATTTTGGGGCTCAACCCTAAGAATACTCAAGCAGCTGGAGCACAGTCAGCAGGGCACTGATGGAGTACAGGCTGAGTTATGCGCGTAACTAACGTACATAAAGCAACTAAATGCTTGTATTGTTTGGTTGATTTTGCAGGTCTGGGGCCAGCAGTCTGAGCATCTCTTGGGAGGATGACAGTATGCAGTATAGCACATTTAAATTTAAAAAAAAAAGAAATCTGCAAGGAGAGAAGTCAGATATAAATGGAAATGATACCAGTACTCTTCCATATTAGATAAAAATATAACAAAAGTTCAGGGGAAAACAAATTCATTGTAGGAAATAGCCCTCCTGTATAGCCATTTGATACCTTCATGTGCTCAGCACTTCCAAAAACAGTAAAACAAACAAACAAAGTTAGCATCCTTTCATCCTTGCTCGCTTATGATTAGAGGGAGCACAGTTTGTAGGCAGTTGAAAACCTTGCAGACAAATTGCTCCATCAGTGCCTCACAGGAGGTGCTGACTTTTCTATTCCTAGAAGCCCCACAGCCTGCATAGCTTACCAGAAAGGCTGGCTGGCTGGGTTCTTGTTGGCCCAGCATGGCTGATTCTGGGGAGGCACTGCCTTCTTTGCAGATTTCTAGAGAATAAAAGTGCTAGAAAATTCTGTATTACTATTTGCTGTACTTGTGAAATGAAAAAAATAAGACTTATTAGTGCACATAAAAACTCTTAGGAGAAAGGCTATATTTTTCTAATGCTTCTGTAAAAATACTACTTGTTTGGGGGGAAGCAATAGTAGTGTGGAGCTTTGATAATCTGCTACCTCTTTTATATGAAAAGAGAAAAAATGAGTGGAAGAAGGAAATTTTGCAGTTATACTCCACAGCCATGAATGTATGGCTTGAGATATTTGTTTTGACAATGTTTTCTCCATCCCATTCTGCAAAGAAAAATTAAACACAGAGAAAAAGTAAAAAAATCCATCTTCATTACAACACACATACTTCAAATCCTTAGCAGAAGCAAAGCATATTTTTGACAAATACATAGCTAGACTCAAATACTGCTGTTTCCTGAATGGGAGATGAATGCAAAGTACATTTTTCCTCTCCAAACTCACAATGCAGCACAGCATGCTGCATAGAAATGTTGGATTATGTACACTGCATATTTAGCTTGTTCTAGTAATATTTTTAATACATATCATGGAAATAGAAGAATGTGGAGAATTTTAAATCTCTAAACCCCCCCAACATAAATCGTGGAGCAAAAACATAGCATACCTGAGTCCCTTAAGGTAGATTGTTTCTTCCTGGATAATGAGAATACATTTTGTCACCTGAGCCCAAAATTTCAAGTTTTATCTCAAAGACACTTTGGTTTTTGAAATCTTCTCTCACTGAGTATACTGATGGTAGATGATCCTTATCCTTTTAATACTCAGTCATACTATGCTTTAATGCTTTGTGGATCCAGCACAATATTCTTTGCACAAGCCACAGACTGAGAGATGTTATCTTGCAAAAAAGCCGAAAGAGAGACAGTGAGGAATGAAAACAACTGTCCTAGGAATTTCATCTTAAATTTAGCCAGGAGAGTCTAAGGTTGCTTTATCTAACCCATTTGACATGAAATTAAGCATTTTGATTCTCATTAAGGAAAACCATTGGAAACTGTGGAATTCTTAATGATGGCAGTAAAAGGTACTCTTGGTACCAAACACTGTTTAAAGAAATGCCTAGTCAAGTTTTCCTTGGATATTCTAGTATGGATTATTTGTCCTAAAGAAATAAGAAATGTACCCAAGCATGAATGCACAAAGCTGTTCACAGAAATTTACAAAAGGGAAAAATGAAAACTAAGTGCTTCTCAGTAATAATCAGGTGAAAAGTTAGAGAATATACATAGATTAGAATTGTATTCACCCTTTATAATGAAAATGCAGATTTGTATTTATGGATATGGAAATAATTTTGTGTGATACTATGCAAACTACAAAGCAGTATATATAATTAAATTTAATTTCTTACATGCTTATATGTAGATACACATGTACATGACATACTTTACCTGTCTGTACATCATTAACATAATTTCTGGAGGAACTAACAGAAGTTACCATAGCATATGTGTATGAAGAATGTAGTTGCTATTTTTTTTGCTTCTGTATCTTAATTTTTATTCAGTGACTATGTTTTTATACAATGCAAAATATTGCAAAGATAAAGTAACCATATTTAAAAAGAGTATTCCAAAATGAGTCTTGCCTCTTGGCACTTTTAACATGTAAGCATTTGGCGATACCAGGTTTCTGGTATTTATGTCCCATTGTATGCAGTAAAGAAGCCAGATGAGTTTTAGGAGTCTATTAATCCATACATTGACATGGAATAAATGTGTTTTCTTCTTATAAAACACAATACAAAATAAAACAAAATGAGTTTTACGCTAAATATTAAGTCCATAAATTAATTTGTTAAGTGTTATAATGATATTTCAAGACTGTGGGTATTTTTCTTTTTTGAGTTATAAATCAAAACATTTAGAAAAAATTCAATCCTATTCTAATTTACATTAAAATCTCTCAACAAATAAAAATATATCTGTAGAGGAAACAATTAGTAATAGATAATTACTCTTAAAATTGGACAGGCATTTCACTGTTTATTATACTAAAAACTTTACATGGGGTGTGATAAAAATATTGTATTGCTTAAATAAAACTTTATTACTATGAAAGACACATTGCCATCAGTACTTCTCAAACTGCTCTCCCTGTGTGAACACAGTTAATCTATCACTCTTGCCCATTTCTGAAGCAGTTCTACAAGTTCTGTTTTGTGAGTGTCTTTAGTACTTGCTGTCACAGCTGCCTCAGGGTCCCAGATTGATTCAAGTTGTTGACTCCCGTGGCTCTTTTGACTTTGCAGAAGAGGCAGAAGTGGAATGGTGCCAGCTCTGGTGAAGAAGGTGGCTGAGGACACACCCTAATGCTGTTACAGGCCTGCTTTTCCCTGGATGGCGCTCCACAGCGGCGTGCCCTGTTTTTGATGACACCTGGAAAAGAAACTCATAAAAGAGACTTCCAGAACTGCTTCAAAAAGTGGCAAGAATGATGCTACTCTCTGTGCCCAAAGCAAAGTATTTTGAGGTCAATTAATGGCAATGTGTGTTTTACACAAATAAAATTTTTTCTTTAAACATGCAAAGTATTTTTCGATCACCAGGGCTCTTCAGATAATTTCACAATTAAAAGAGAAATAATCATGAACCACAGAACCAATTATTTGTAAAATAGCTCTAAGTACATACCAAGTATATCATTGCTCAGGATAAAACCTCGATATGCCAACTTACTCTAAATTAATGAATAATTTCAGAAACTTGCATCGGAAAACATCAATTGCATATGACATACTTTTTATTTCTTTGTTTGTTTGCATGTTTCTTTGTTTATCTATTTGCAGTGCCAGAAATGGAACTCAGACACACTAAGCAGTTTCTCCACCAGTGAGCAAATAATCCCCAAGGCCTATTTCACATTGGAAAAATTTAATGAGAAAGCAGTCACTTTTTAGTAGTGGAGTTATACTTCCTCTAGGATCCAGAAAAATCCTTTCCAGCTATCATTTACTGAATCTCTATTACCTGGCCAGCACTCCAGTACTCTCCTGTCTTACCTTTGCAGGATACGCCACAAGCATTAACAGCATTGGGGTTTTGCCATCATTGCACCAATAGTGGCTATTAATCTGGAATATCCCGTAGTCAGTGCTTTTGTCTCCAGCATTGTACCTTATAGCTTATGTGTTGTAATTACTCTCTGCCTCAGCCAAGCACATCCCTGAGAAGAAATTATTTTTAATAATAAGTAGTAACACTAAACAATTTACACTGTATACCAAAGTCAGATCTTTATATCTAACTCTTTCATTTATTTATTTTTGAGACATGATCTCACCATGTTGTTCATACTGGACTTGAAGCCACTCAGTAGCACACACTGGCCTCAAAATCATGGTAGTGCCCTTTCCCTAGCCTCATGAGCCCCGGAATTGCAGGCCTGCAGTGCCATGGTGGCTCTTTTTAGCTAATTCTATATTACCAGACATTTACTTTAGAAGTGCAAGGATGTACTGTACTTAACTTACAAAATGCTTTACACTTCAGATTTTTCGTGCTATTATGTCTCAGGCTATGGCCATGATGCCCATGCTAATCTCTTGGACTCTAGAGATCCTCCTTCCTCAGCCTCTTTAGTAACTAGGAACATAGATATGAATCACTCAGCCCAGCCCAATACTGTAGTTTTAAAGAGTCTCTCATAGAATCTTTATTACAATACATCTCATAATGGAATACTCACAAAATAGCACGTAGCATTCTGAAAAGCATTAAAATGATTGCTTCTTCTGTTGCTTTTATCCTTGCTCTGCTCTCATTGCTCAGTCAACATTCAGTTTAGAGTAGAAAAATCAGCACAGCTGTTGAGTGGATTTAGTAAATTTATAGCGTGTGCAAAGGCTCATGGAAAATGCATATTATTAGAAAAAATAGAATTTTTATGAAAGGTAAAAATTTTCCTAGCAACTCTAATGACAAATTTAGATATCAGTCAAGATTCTTAAAAGCAAGCCCCAGAGGATAGACTAGGTTTGTATTTGTATTGTTTGTTTGTTTTGCTTTGGTACCAGGGATAGAACTTGCACTTTCCAAGCAGGCATTTGTGTTACTGAGCTAAATCTCTGACCTAGACTACATTTTACGTGATTTCATCCATTCATCCATTCTTCTATTCACTCCCTCATTCATTCAACTACGGTTATTAATTGGGAAATTTTTAAATAGAAAACTAAGAGATTACATTGACAAATATGGAGCACTGTTTCGGAACTTTTCACTATGCCACATAAAGAATGGTGTGGAAGAAAATGGAAAATAGACAATGTAGAGAACGACAGCATAACATATCTTGATGAACATCAGAGACTCCTCACATAAACGATGCCTAGTGGGAAATGGGTTCTTACTCTGTTCTTCCAAGTTAGCCTTAACTTTTTGAAATCTTGTTGTTACAAATTCTGTATCAGGAAAGAGAATGCAAAGAAAACTTCGGCATCATTCTATCCTCTAGAACCTAAGTTTCACCCTGGTCTATCAATGTATCTTTTACTCTGACCTCTCTGGAGTTGTTTTCATATCCTCTATTTTGTACCACTGATCAATCTCAGGAGCTCTTTCCCCCCATCAATACCATGCTGTTTTCACCACTGTAATGTTGACGTATAACTTGAAGTCTGGTATTGAAATGCTCCCAACTTGCCACTGTTGTCCAGAATAACTTTGGCTACTTCTAGGTCTTTTCTGGTTCCACATGAATTTTAATATTGCTTTCTCCCATTCTGTAAGGGATGTTATTGGTATTTTGATTGTGATTATATTAAATCTGTATAACTGTTTTGAAATTATGGCCAGTTTGACTATATTGCTTCTATCTATGCAGGAACCAGGGATAGCTTCCCATTTTTGGATGTCCTCTTCTCCCTCCTTTTTAAGAATATAGTTTTCATTATAGAGATCTTTCACTTCTTTAGTTAATTCCTAAGAATTAAATTTTTTGTGCTGTTGTAAGGGGTGCTGTTTCTCTAATTCCCCTCTCAGTGAGTTTGTCATTTTTTTAAAAATTTTATTTAAAGAGAAAAAAGTCTACGGCCATACCACCCTGAATGCGCCCGATCTCGTCTGATCTCGGAAGCTAAGCAGGGTCGGGCCTGGTTAGTACTTGGATGGGAGAAAAAAAAGCAATACAGAAAAAAGGATAGACACAATACAGAACCTCAAAAAAACCCATAAATCACTAGTTGACAAACCACATACTGTCCTCCCACAAATAGCTGTTCATGTTACAAAATTAAGGCATACAAAGTGAACACACAGTGAGGCTGCAAACAGTTACAAAAAAAACCAGGATGGAATAAAGCCAATTGAGACAGTATAGTGAAATTGGCACAGAACATCACAGCAGGTCACCAAGACAACAGTAATAGGCAACATTGTATATCTTGTTGTCTTCACAGTAGTTGTTCTTCTACTAGGTACAACAAAATCAAAGAAATACACAACATTATAGAACACATCAACACAGAGTATTGAATAGAGCAACACCATTACTCAGGACAAAGCAAAAGGGCGATAAAAATATCTGCCTTCAGAGATAGCAGATGGAAACTTCCCCGACTTGCTGTACCAAATATGGTCACCTCCTAAGAGATACCCAGATCCCTGGATCCCAGTTGTTAACAGGGAGGGGGGTGTGTGGTATGTTTGATTCTATGCCCGTGCCCTGGTAGGCAGCAGGCTGGTTGCTGATTGGCTCAGTGCCCTAAGTTCCAACATGGCTCGGATCGCAGGAAACGCTCTTGCTTCTTGTTTCCCTGCCCTTGGGTGGCCGCGGCTCCCCAGACCACAGTCACTTACCAGGGCGGAAGGCTGCTTACTGGTTGGCTCGGTGCCGTAAGTTCCAACATGGCGCGGATCTCAGGAAACACTCTTGCTTCTTGTTTCCCCGCCCTGGGGTGACCGCAGCTTGCCAGACCACCAGTGAGTTTGTCATTGGTGTACAGGACTGCTATTGCTTTTTGAGTGTTGATTTTGTATCCTGCTATACCACAGAATTTTTATATTAACTTTAGGAGTCTATTGCTGGAGTTTTTTGGTAGGGGGGTCTTCTATGTAGAGAATCGTTTCATTGGCATATAATGGCAATTTAAATTCTTTTCTATGATTGACTTATTTCTTTCTCTTGTCTAATTGCTCTAGCTACTGTTTCAAGAACTATATTAAACAGAAATGATAATAGCAGATATACTTGTCTTATTCCTGATTTTAGAAGGAAGTTTCAGCTACTCTCTATTTAGTATAGTGTTGACCATTGATTTGTCATAGTTAGCTGAAGATTGATGCAAAGACCTGCTATTTTTATTTTCTTTGTTGTTTTTTTTATCATAATGAATACTGGATTTTGTCAAATGTTTTTCTGTATCTATTGAGAAAATCATGTGATTTTTGTCCTTCTGTTTTTGTGGTGTATTAGATGTATTGGTTTGTGTATGTTGACCTATCCTTGAATACCTTGAATGACCCCCTACTTGGTTATGATGTATGTTTATTATTTGTTGGTTTTGTTGGTGCTGGGGATCAAACACAGAGCATTGTGCATGCAAAGTGAGAACTCTACCATTGAACCACAACACCAGCCCTGATTTTTTTTTTTTTTTTTTTGGTACCGGGGTCTGAACTCATGACCTCACATTTGCCAAGCAGGCACTTACACTGCTAAGCTAAACCCCTGGTCTGAGCCCTGATTTTTGGTTGTTGTAGTTGATTTGCTGCAGTCTGTTTGCCAGTGTCTTGTTGAGGATTTTTGCATTTGTATTCATTAAAAAGACTGGCATATAGCTTTCTTTTCTTTGCTGAGTCCTTCTCTGGTTTTGGAATCAGAGTAAGGTGTGCTTCCAGGAATAACTTTGGGAATATTGCTTCCCTTTCATGTTCATTAAGAGAGTTTGAGGAGTACTGGTATTAGATCATCTTTAAAGTTCTTTTAAAATCCAGCAGTGTATCCTTCAGGATCTGGGCTTTTCCTACTTAGTAGTTCCTTTATTACTTTCTTCAGTGCAACTGACTGATACTAACTTATTCTGGATTTTTATATCTCCTTGGCTTAGATTGGTAGTTTATATGAATTATAAATTTATACATTTCCTCTGAATTTTCCATTTTATTAGAGTACAGGTTCTCTAAGTAGTTACCAGTAGACTTCTGGAACTCAGAAGAATCCATTGTGATTTCATCTTTTTCATTTATAATTCATGGATTTGTGTCTCTTCATTCCCTATTTTGGTAAGATTAGCCAAGGTTTGTCTATTTTATTTAATCTGTCAAAAAACAACCAACTCTTTGATTCTTTGAAAGTTTTACTGTCAACTTTATTAATTTTTCCCCTGATCTTTATAATTTCCTTCCTTTAGCAGTAGGTGTGGATTGCTTTGTTTGTTTTTCTAGAATCTTGAGGTATATCACTAGGTTATTTATTTTTTCTCCTTCTGTTTTTCTGCTGTAGGAATTCACTGCTATGAACATCCCTCTTAGGACTGCTTTCATTGTATCCCACAGCTTCTGGTATGTCATACTGTCATTATTGTTTGATTGTAAGAACTATATAATTTCTTCTGTGACCCATTGATTATTTAAGAGAATATAGTTTCATTTCCATGTATTTGCAGAGTTTATGTGGTTTCTTTTACCATTGATTTCTAGTTTCATTGGACTATGACTTGATAATATGCATGAGATAATTTTGATTCTTTTGCATTTACTTAATCACTCTTTCTTGGCTATTACATGTCCCATGCTGATAAGAATATGTACTCTGTCATTATTCAATGGAACACTCCATATATATATCTATTAAGTCCATTTATTTGGGTCAAGCCTTATGTTTCTTTGCTGATATTTTTTCTAGTTGATTTGTCCATTTGTGATGGAGGAATCTGCCATTCCTATTATATTGATGTTTAGCAGATTTTTGATGTCTACTAGTGTTTGTTTCATGAATTTGGAATCACGAGTCTTTGGTGCATATATAAATGTTAACACTTCCTGTGGAATTGTTCCCTTAACTGATGTATAGTGATGTTCTTTGTCTCTTTTGATCAGTCCTAGCTTGAAATCCACTTTGTCTCAAATTAGGATATCAACTCCTTATTTTTTTCTGGGTTCTTTTTGCATGATTCTTTTTTCCATCCTTTGACTTTTTAATCTGTGAGTATCTTTTTGAGTTAAAGTATCTTAGGGTTAGGGTTAGGGTTAGGGTTAGGGTTAACATTTTTGTACAGCAAAAAGAGAGAGAGGGAGGGTTAGGGTTAGGGTTAGGGTTAGGGTTAGGGTTAGAGTTAGGGTTAGGGTTAGGGTTAGGGTTAGGGTTAGGGTTAGAGTTAGGGTTAGGGTTAGGGTTAACATTTTTGTACAGCAAAAAGAGAGAGAGGGAGGAGTGGAGGAGGAGAGAGGAAGAGACAGAGACAGAGAGAGACAGGGAGAATGAAACTGACCTGAATGCAAATGCTGCTTTCTATCTGTATTTCTTTAGGCAAGCTACTCTGTCTCATGGGATCCCAGTTAGTGATCTATAAAAGGATATAATACTTGTCTATATGATTATTATAAGAGTTGTGACATTTATTAAGTACTAGTACTTCAGAAGCACTGAGTAAACAAAAGCCAGTATTTCCCCCATTTTTATTAAACTAATAAAGTCTAGATAAACCCCTCATGTCTTCTGATTTTCTAGTTCACTTCATACCCAACATCACCTACGATTGGGAATACTTCCCAGGATTTCAGCAGCTTTCCCAGAATCCAGTCTACAGTGGATTTTTTTTTTCATACCCAGGGCTTTGTGCTTGCCAGGAAAGTACTGTACTGCTGAGATATATCCTCAACCCTACAGTGGTTTTTTAAAGGAGGTTTTGAGCCTGAAAAACTCAGGAATTCAGAAAATTTCCCATAAACTTCAGGTTAATTCTAAGTCCTCTTTTCCTAAAGATTTGCACCTGGACCTGGCTCAATTCCCTCCAACTTAATTTCTTTGACACATGTCGTAGACAACATAGCACTACCATCAGTGTCTTCACCAGCCTGCCTTCCCTGTTACTCTGGAACAAAGAAAATGCTGTTTCGGGTGCCATCTGTGCCTATTTTGTCCCACCTGTCTCTTTTAACTACAATTCAGTATACAGGTGTCACCCAGAACATCCTAAACAGGTTTATGGCGTCTTCTACACTTTCTATAAACACAGCACTTTATGTTCTGTAGAAATCAGTCGTTTAGCAAATTTGTTTTCAATCAGCCATGACTTTTAAAAAATAAACTCTAGCAAGGAGGGGATGATATCACCACACCCTGAAGTCTTAGCACAGTGCCTACTAAGCTGATAGATGCTGCCAGAGAAATGCAGTGAAACTCACCTGGATCGTGGGAGGAGAGCACAGAGCCAAGGCAGCTACTGTAAGCACAGTGTTTAAAGAAAGTTAAGTGATTAAAAGCCAGGACTCCTTGCAGGAAGTGCTTTTAATGTTCAAACATAGTCAGTGTCTGAACTTTAAATATCCTCTTTGTAAAAATGTTGTCAACTTTAACACTGTTTTTGGTGATTCCCCCAGACGGGGCCCCTCCTTGCTTCCTGCCTTTGCCCACATTGCTTCCTGTACCCAAACACAGCCCAGCCTCTCCCTATCCCCCCTCTCCCTATTCCCTGGCTGGCTTGCACATTTTAAGGCCTAAATGAGCCTCATTCTACTCCTTGTTGACCCCTCTCCTCCATGCTTACTCTGTTGTCTTAGAATCCCCTGCACCAGCACAGGTGGTCCACAAAGTGCTCAGTGATTGTTTGATGACAGAGTGGATCCAGGATGGATAAACTGTGATTTGCTGTTGAGGATTTGTACTCTGAGGACTAAAGTAAGAATACTTTTTACTGATGTGTGCTAGAGTCCTATACATATCATAAATCTTCTTACTTGGCACCTCCATTCAGACATGATACTTATTCTATAGGTGCTTATTGCTGGGGCACAGTTATAATATAGGAACACATTTATAAAATAGCAAACTCACAGATATTTCATGATCAATTAGAAGTCTGTCACCAAGTTTTTGCTTTGCTGTTTCTGCTGAATTCAGTTGACCTTGACAGTGTCTACAGCCCAGCTGCATACCTCTGATGAGCACTGAGTCAGAGCAATTGTCTGAACCTTAAGGCACCCTGGGCTAATTCAAGGATCCCTCCCCAGACTGTTCCTATATTATGCCTTTAACTCTGCTCACTCTGCAAGGGCCCCCTTCCCTTGATCCTGTAGTGTTTCTATATTATAATGAACAATTCCTTTGTTTCAAGACTAGCCTGCCTGTCAGTGTATGACTTAATATAGTGACCAATTGTGTAACATTTTGTCACTTGCCCACTTCTAAATTCTATATAAACTAAACTCTTCCTAAATTTAATGCTGTTGCCTTTGAGAAATTATCTTGCAACAGTCCACTGGCATGAAGATCCAACAGTCCACTGGTGTAAAGATTAAATACTGCCTTCTTATCTCCCTAGTGTAAAGAGTTTCTTACAATTGCTTGGCTTGGCTTGACTTGGCTTGGCTTGGGAATTTTCTTTCAAAAATTTTCACAATAGACCTGCCAAGTACCAGTGCTAAAAACCATAGTAAAAAGAGAGAAAGAGTAATAAAAGGACCAACTGGACTTGTAGGAGAAGGAAACAGGCCACCAACTAAGTGCAATGGGGACTTTCTGCAAATGAAAATGTATATAAAAGGAGCATTTTCTGTCTATTTGAACCTTAGGAAAGTAGTATAGTTTCTGAGGCAAGTAGGTGAGGACCTACAGGTTATTTCTTACAACAAAAAATATTTCACACAGTGCTTTTCAATTATGTGCAAAGCAGATTGTAAAGTTTCCACAAGGCATTTATACATGATGTGATTGAGTATTAAAGGGGAAAGCATTTTACCTATCATCAGTATATGCAGTGAGAAAAGATTTCAAATACCAAAATGTCTTTGAGTTAAAACTTGAAATTTTGGGTGCAGGTGACAAAATGTGTTACTTTTATCCATAAAGAAATAATCTACCTTATGTGACTCAGACTTCTATGCTTTTATTCCACAATGTATTTTAGGGGAGTTTTGGAGATTTAAAATTCTCCACATTCTACTGTTTCCATGATACTTTTTGGAAGTATTTCTAGAACAAGTTAAATGTACAATGTACATAACCCAACATTTCTGTGCAGCATGCTGTGCTGCATTGTGAGTTTAGAGGGAAAAAATATTTTACATGCATCTTCCATTCAGGAAACAGCAGTATTTGAGTCTAACTATGTTTTTGTTGAAAATATGTTTTTCTGCTGCTAAAGATCTGAAGTGAATTATATGTGTTGTAATGGAGATGGATTTTGACTTTTTCTCTGTGTTTCATTTCTCTTTGCAGAGAAGGCTGGAGAAAGCATTGTCAAACAAAGAACTCAAACCATATATTAACAGCTTTGGAGTATAACTGCAAAATTTCTTTCTCCAGCTCATTTTGTCTCTTTTCATATAAATGAGGTAGCAGATAATCAAAGCTTCATATTACCATAAGTACTCCTCCAAACAAGTAGTATTTTTACAGAAACATTAGAAAAATATAGCCTTTCTCCTGAGAGCCTTTATGTGCACTAATAAATCTTGTTTCTTCATTTCATGAGTAAAGTAAATGATAATGGAAATTTTTATAACATCTTAATTCTCAAATGATCTGCAAGCGGGGAGAATAAGGGAATGGGGAAAAAAGAAAGCTGTATCAGCATAGGTACAAAATGTCTATGATTATGGTGATCATTATGTATATCTAAAATGTAGCAATAAAGTCTCATTGAAAAAATCTGCAAAGGAATAAACCAGACACAAACAGAAATGATACAAGTACTCCTTAATAATAGATAAAAATACAATAAAAGTCCATGTGAAAACAAATTTATCTTAAGAAATAACCTGCTATATAGTCATGTGATGCCTTCTGTTCAGCAATTCCAAAAATAGTAAAAGAAAAATTAGCATACTTTCATCCACACTTAATATTAGAGGGAATGCATTTGGTATATGACTGACAACCATGAGGTGAGTTGCTCCATCAGCACCCTGCTGACCTCAGGACTGAGTCTCAAACTCCCAAGTGAACATACCAATGCAGTGATCACATTGGAGGGCAGATTGTGATCATATGATCACTTGTCTCTACATGGACACAATAATCCTTAAAAATACCCTGGCAAAAAGAGTATAATAAATCATCAATAAGCTTAAACACTATGACCAAGATTATGCCAGGGATGCAGGGATGATTAAACATATACAAATCAAAAAATGTAATACACTGTATTGACAACCAACCCCTAAAAGCAATGGCCATTTCAATAGCTGCAGAGAAGCCATTTGACCCAGTCCAACACCCATTCATAATAAAATCCCATGGAAAATTGGATTTTTATGGTCTTTTTAGCAATCTGATAAAAGCCACCAGAAAACCAACCTCCAACACCATACTAAATGATCAGATACTGTAAGCTTTCAATCTAAAATTAGGAACAAGACAAGGATGTTCACTGTCACCACTCTTATTCATTGTTCTTCAAACATTAGCCAGAGTAATTAGACAAGAGAAAGAAATACAAGGAATAAGGATAGGAAAGGAAGAAGTTAAGTTGTCATTATTTGCATGACATGGTACTCTACATAGAAGACCCTAGAAACTCCACCAAAAGACTTCTAGATTTTTTTTTTGTACCAGGAACTGAACTCATGACCTCACACTTGCCAGGCAGGTACTTACGCTGCTGAGCTAAATCCCCAGCCCAAGACTTCTAGATTTAATGACCAAATTCAGTACCGTAGCTGGATACAAAGTTAACACTCAAAAATCAATAGCAATCCAGTTCAAAAATAACAAACTCACTTAGTGAGCAATTAGAAAAACACATCTTTTACAATAGCATCAAAAGGAAAATGAAATACCTATGAATCAACGTAATGAAGGAAGTAAAAGAAATGTACATTGAAAACTATAGTATTCTGAATAAGGAAATTAAAGAAGGTTATTGGAAAGTAGAAAGATATCCCTTATTCTTAGATAGGAAAAACAAATATAGTGAAAATGGCCTAACTTCCAAATTTTTTATAAAGTTTTAATGTCATCCCAATCAAAATACTAATACCATATCTCACAGAACTAGAGAATACAATCCTAAAACTCATTTGGAGCAAGAAGAGGCCTAGCATTGCAAAAACATCCTGGGCAACAAAGGCAACACAGGAGGCATCACAATCCCTGACTTGAAATTATACTACTAAACTACTGTGAGAAAAACAACATGATGGTAGAGGAGGTGAAAAACAGACCTGAGGATCAGTGGAACAGATTAGAAGATGCAGAAACAACTCTGAACACACTCAGCCACCTTATCACCGACAAAGGGGTCAAACAGCTTCACTAGAAGAAACACATCCTTTTTTTAAAAATGGTGCTAAGGGCCAGGGATTTAGCTCAGTGGCATAAGTGCCTGCCTGGCAAGTACAAGGTCAATTTCCAGTACCAAAATAAAAGAAATGGTGCTGACATTGAGATATTTATAAATAAATGGACACGACTTGAGACCATACTCATAAGCGAAATAAACCACACTCACATGTGTAAATACCGTAAAGTCTCCCTAGTATGAGAGTTGGTAAGAGTATATAAGATTTTATGGTAATCATGATTTCCCATTTCATTGCTTTGAAGACTTTCAATGTTTTCATTCATCAGTTGGAATGGTTTTATTCTGTTTTGTTTGACTTTATTATGCATGATAGTATGAACAGCGGTTTTGAAGAAAACAAAACATTATGGCAGCCATTGCTGATTTAATATCATCTTCCTTAAAAGCCCTACCATGCTTCTACTCTGCTATTACTATTGGTTCTATCATGTTGTGTCTTATTGGGATTTTAATATATGTGATAGTATAAACAAATCTTTTTATTCAAAATGAGATATTATAGTAGCCATTGATCATAGTTATTCGGTTCAGAATATCCTGTAATTCTTTCATTCTCTTGACTGGTTTTATACTATTGTGTTATGCTTGATATTATTGTATCTGAAACTATGCTCAACTATAGCAGAGAAAGAGATATTTTGACAGCTACTGTTAATGTCCAGTTGTCTTATTGTAAAGTGTTGTGTTGCTTATTTTTTTCTATTCTGATCTGCTTTGTTCTGCCCTCTTTTGTTTTATTCTCTTTAAAATAAAAAAAGTAATAAGAACTGTAGGAGTAATAAAACCCAAAATGCATAATTGCTACTGTAAAAAAGAGAGCAAAAGAAAGTGCTCTAAAGGATATAACTGCATGTGTGTTTAAGTGTGGAAGATAGATGACCATACTACTGTTTTTGTTAGATTGTTGAGCAGAACTGTTAATAGTCTCACTGTTTGAATGTCTACTTTGTATGCTTTAATTTTGTAACTTGAACAACTATTTCCAAGATGACAGTATGTAACTTATCAACTAGTGATTTCTTAGTGGTTTTTTTTTTTTTGTTCTTATCTTTTTTTCCTTTGGAATTCTGTATTGTTGCTATCCTTTTTTCTGTTTTGTTTGTTTGGTTTTTTTTTTCTTTCTAAATAAAATTTTTAAAAAAAGAAATGATGCTGAGATAACTGGCTTTCCACATGCCAAAGTTTAAACCTGAACCTGTATTTTGCACCATGCACTAAGCTAAAATCAAAATGGATCAAAGTTGTCAATATTAAAACAGAAACAGACTACATAAAACTCTTGAAGACACTGGTACAGGCAAAGACTTTATGAACAAAATCTCAACCACACAGAAAATATTATAAAGATCAACACCTGAGAACACATCACAATTAAAAAGCTTGTGTACACTAAAAGAAACCATCCAAAGAGTGAAGAGATAACCTACAGATTGGGGAAAATTTTTGCTACTGTGTACAAAGGACTGATATCCAGAATATATAAAGAACAAAAAAAAGTCAGACACTCCAAATTTAAAGACGCAATCCAAAAAAAAGCATCTGAAATGAACAGACACTTCTCAGATGGGGAAGTACAAACAGCAAAAGAATATGTGAAAAAATGTCCAACATCACTGGTCATTTGAGAGATACAAATTAAAACAATGCAGAGATTGCGTCTCACCCCACAAAGAATTACTATTGTCAAGAAATCAACCATAACAAATGCTGGGAGGGATGTGGGGAAAAAAGAACTCTACCCCACTGTTGCTGACAGTGTAGACTGGGTGCAACCATTGTGCAAATCAGTCTAGAGATTCTTCAAAAACTGGGACTAGAGGTTCCATTTGACCCAGCTATTCTCCTTCTTGGTATGTTCCCAAAATAATTAAAAGCATCATACCACAGAAATTTATGTGCACACCCATGTGTATAGTGACACAGTTTGTAACAGTCAAATCTTGGAAACAGCCCAAATGCCTATCACCAGGTGAATGTACAAGGAAGATTTTTTTTAATATAATGGAGTACTACACTGCCATAAAGAAAGATAACCTCAAAGCACCATAATCCAGAATGTGTGACCACAACAAACCCTCCCAGACTCTCCCCTGAACTAATCACCACCTTTACTTTCTATTCTCTCCTGCTCTGATCCTTTCTTTCTCAGCACATGCTCTTAACCCCTAACACCGCAATACAGACCCTTTCTAGGCATCTCAATTGCTCTCATATGGCAAAAATCATCCAAATCTTTAAAGGAACCATTCAACCACCCTTCTGGGTCCACCCCCATCTTTCTCAGAGAGCAGACTCAGTAATTGTTGCTCCCCTTGGTACATGGATAGATACTTCTGCAAGGCTCAACTGTACTCAGACTGCATACACCAGCGGAATAGCCCTAGCTGAAGGATCTCACATCAGGCTCTCAGGGGCACTAAGAAGCATCATACAAGCCCTCAAAGTTCGCCAGCTTCCCCAGTGAGCCATAATGGGTTCCTCCCAAAGTGGGCTCATTCTGATCCAATCCGCTCCTTTGTGCATCTCTCAGGCCCAGCAAGATCATTACACCCCGCTCACCTCCTCCTCCCACCACAGTGCTATCTGAGAACTGTCTTGCAGTATCTGAGTACAGCTCTTTGCAAGGAAGCTTAAATGCCACTACATCTAGATACTGCCAAAACAGAGGGGAAGAAAAACCCCTAATGGACACTCCATTAACCCACAAATTCAAGAATGCAAACCTCACAATATGCCTGATAACAGAATTCTCCTAAACCAAAAGTTTGCTGCTTTTAGCTCAGAAAAGTCCATGGTAGTGCAACCAACCTCGCCACTCAGCCCTTTGATAGCCCCAGTTTTTATCTCTCCCTCTCATATATGGCACAAATTCCAGGCAGTCTGACATTGACTCCCCAACCAACACGAAGACCTTCTCCTCTTCTTCCAATTTGATCTTATGAGATGCCTTTCCCTAGAAATGGACATTTTAGGGTATGCAGAAACAAGGTATGCATTTGCTTACCAGCCAGCTGGACCAGAGTCTGTGCTTACTCCCACTCTTTCCTCAGCAACGCCAATCGACTCATCCCTATCTCTCCCATAACTCATCTCTGGTGCAATGTGCCCTACAGCTAGTTCTCTTAATGGCCACCTTACGAATATCACAAGAGCTGGCACAGGGATCAGGGCCCCAGGAGTCTCTCTTTCAGAGTTTTCTCATGTGTCAAAAGATCTCACTGGATGTCTCAAAGAAGTTTCTGACCAATTGCAGAACTTACAGGAACAAGTAAAGTCCTCCAAAATCACAGAGGTCTTTATTTCCCAACAGCTGCACAGGGAAGAACATGTGCCGTACTCTTCAGAACAACTCTGCTTTTACAACAAATCCTGCCTCATTGGGATGAGGCAAAATGCCTTCATGAATGAGCTTCCAAACTGAAGACTCACCTGTTCTCACTTCTTCATTGAATTCTACCTTTCCTGACCTCCTTACCCTATATTACCTTTGTCCATCTTTTTCTTCCCTGCTTAATCAATCTATTCCAAGCTTTTCCAGGAATTTATTCCAGCTATTTCCAGCTCAGTTACCCAGGAACACCTCAAGACAACATTTATGTTTTAGTCAGTCCAGCTCTGGAACGCCCTTCAGCTCCTGATCAGCCAGAAGCCCCCCACACCAGAGACCTCAGATCCTTTCCTTATACCCCTGCAGAGCCAGGAATGATAGAGCCAAGATGAGAAAATGGGGATTTTAAAGCCTACCTACCACTACAGTCCCATCACTTTCCCTGATGCAAAAGTCAGGGAAAGTCAAACAGGCCAAAGAAAAGCTATAAAACCCCTTTTGCCTTTAAGAGACCCATTTCTTTGTTCCTCATGTTTGGAAGAGAGGATGGAGTTCTTTCTCAGGTGTTAGCAATAAACGTTCTTTGACAGTTAAGTTCATGTCCTCTCCTGCTCATTCCCTACCTTTTACCTGGGACTCTTCCTCTTTCCTTCCCCCTTATTTCTGGAACAAGGCTTTTGTTCCTGTCAGAGGCAGCTTCTCCATATGCAGTCACAGTCCCCTCCCACTCACTGTTCCAAGCTTGTCTGTTTTTTCCCTCTGTACTCCATCACCTCTGTCACTGCACACAATGCCCCAGTGATTTCCTGTCTTACAGAGAATGCCCCCACTGTCCCCACAGAGCTCTGCAACATTAGCCGCATCCTCTGCTCTGTTTTCCAATATCCAGGAAAATACACGTTCTCGACCTCTCCACATCCACACCTCACGTTCTCTTTTGAAATCTTTCCAGTATGGCTCCTGTCCTCAGCTAAAACTGCCTGTCCACGATGTCACCTGTGACTCCTCAGTGCAACTTCAGTTGCTATTCTTACCTCATCTTACTCCACCCCTCAGCAGCATTTGACAAAGGGAACCACTTTTTACTTCTAGCACTTTCATCCTTCAGTTTCTGACTGCATCCTACCTCACAGATGGCTCCTGCTCAATCCTTTTTCCTGCCTACTTCTCCACTACATCTTCTCTCCTGAGTTAATGCCCCAGTCTAAGGTCCATAACCACTGGACATATCACAAGTGTCCTGCAGGAAGCACGGAGTGGCCCAGTAAGTGATCTGTGTGTGTGGCAAGTGGATGAATCCTGGTGTGATAACATTCATGTCTCTCTTACTGAGGGATTTGTCCTAGGGTGGCATTGATAAGACCCATAATTACAGATGTGTGTCAGACTCAAGAATATGACTTAAACTACCTGGTGAGATTTCTGGGAAGGTGGCAGAGTGGTAAACAGCAGAGCCTCTTTCTTCAAAGGCCTGGTGCCATCTGGCCCAGTCACCCCCTGGTGGGACAGCAACAGTGGGCCCAGAGAAGGGAAGGTTACACCCCCAGTGGGCCAGCCACTTCAGCCCTGGAGGGGAAGCAGCCACATCTCCCAGTGAGTCTGCCACCATGGGCTTGAAAAGAAGAATCCATGCCATGAGGTTATGCCACCATTGGGTGAGCATCAATGGCCCACCACCCCGCACCTCTCCACCACCCCAGGAACCTCAGATTAGAGGAACACAGGTACCTAGCCCAATCCCCCATACCATGGAGATGGGCAACTGATGCAGGAAACAGACAGGACTCAGCAACCAGCTGATTTGGAGGAACACAGGAAAATGTCAAGATGAAGGACAAGGTGCAATCTCAGACCTCCAGCCCACCCAGAACAAGTCCAGAACATATAGCCACAAAAGAATATGGTGTTAGATACTGTTGATGTCCAGTTGACTTAATGTAAAGTACTGTGTTGCCTATGTTGTCCTGTTCTGATCTGCTCTGTACTGCCCCCTTTTGTTTTATTCTCTTTTAAATAAAAAAAAAAAGAAAGAAATTAGAAGCCACATATATGAACTTTCTGAAATGATAGCAACTGAAGTAAAGAAACAACTTAGTGCTTGTATTGTCTGATGGACTTTGCATGCCTATCTCTGGTCGTCTGAGCATCTATTTAGAGGATAACAATGTGCATTAAACTAACTATGGTTGATTTCCTACTATCTTGTTTTTTAAATCCAATATCATTTTCATCATTTTGTTTTGTTTCATTTTACTGATTTGTTTTGTTTTATTCTCTTTAAAATAAAAAATACATTTTTTTAAATCCTTCTGGTATTGATATAGGGGAATGAAACTTCCAACCTACTAGAGGTCTGGTTAGAGTTTGTGTTCTCTACAATTGAAGTGTGAATTTTAGGAACAATGGAGGTTAAAAGCAGAATATATTTATTTAGGGAAAGAAAGCTTTAGTCTGAGAGACAGAAGTGGTCCTGAGCGTGTTGGTAGGACTCTATCTTTTCCAGGGACTTCTATAGAGTAAAATTATGGGGTGAGATGGGTGCAAGGCGGGAAAATAGGGAACTCACGAGATGGGCATAAAGTGGGACAGAACTATGGTTAATCAGTAAGATTTAATTTCTCAGGTAAAATTGATTAAATCAGGAACAAATAGGGAAGCAAGCCACGTAGTAAGTGGACATGTTTAACAGCAGACTCTTCCTGTAGGAGATTGGGATGGTGACTCCTGACTTCCTCAGGGCTATAGAGAAATATTTAGGATACCAGTCCTTAGGATATGGGTGCATTTGTTTATTCTTTTGTCTCAAGGACTGGCCCACAGCAGGAGGCGCTTGTTTCCCCCACAGTTACAAGGTATCTGGGCTTCTGTATTGGCTCGGATCCAGCCCTGTCTGACTGCCTATAATATTTCTAGCTAACTCAGCTACCTGTAACAATACTACAGTGATACCGGCTATTTTTATAGCAGCACAATTCATAATAGCTAAATTCTGGAAGCACCACGTATACAGTACTATCAGTAGATGACTAGGTAAAGAAAACATACCTTTGTATAATGGAATAGTACTTGGTTATAAAGACAGAGTCCCTGGCAACCCACTTGCAACCCCTTCTGTTTCTCTGAGACAGAAGCTTTCTTTCTCTCAATAAATATGTTCTGCTCTTAACCCTGTTGTTCCTAAAATTCATTTTCAATTTTAGAGAACATAAACTCACACCGGACACAGAGTAGGTTGGAAGTTTCATTCCCCTATGTTAGTATCACTGCAGTTTGATGACTTAAGCTCTTTGGAGAAGATACCTAGCAGGGAAATAGCTGGGTGATATGGAATTTCTAATTTCTGTCCTTTGAGAAATCTCCATACTGATTTCTATAATGGTTGTACTGTTTGCATTCCCACCAATGATGAAGGAGGTTTCCTTGTTTACTATAATCACACCAGCATTAGTTATTGTTTGATTTCCTAATGATTCCATTATTTCTGAAGTGAGTTGGAATCTTAGTGTTGTTTTAATTTGTGTTTCTGTAATGGCCAGATACGTTGAATATTTTTTCATATATTTGTTGGTCATTTGTATTTTTTCCTCTGTGAAGTGTCTGTTCATTTCCCCAGCCCATTTCTTGATTGGGTCTTTAATTTTAAGAGTTTTAATTTTTTTGAGTTCTTTATGTTTTCTAGATAGTTGTCCTTTGTCTGATTAGCAACTGGAAAATACATTTTCCCATTACGTAGGTTGTTTCTTTTCTCTATTGATTGAATCTTTTGCTATACAGAAACATTAATTTGATACAGTCCCGTTTGTTGATTCTTGTTGCTATTTCCTGTGCTATTAAGGTTCTTGTTAGAAAATTTTTGTCTACTCTTATGTCCTCAAGTGTTTTACCTATTTTGTCTTCCAAGAGACTTCATGTTTCTATTTTAATATTAACTCTTTGATCTATTTGATTTTAATTTAGTATGTGATGACAGATAAGTGTCCAGTTTAACTCTTCTACAAACAGATAACAAGTTTTCCTACTACCACTTGTTTAATAGGCTATCTTTTCACCAACATATGCTTTTGGACATTTTGCCAAGGAGCAAATAGTTGAATATGTCTGAGGAGGTTTCTGTATGTGTCTATATTTATTCTAATACCATGCCATTTTTATCACTATTGCTTTGTAGTATAGCTTTAAGTCTAATATTGCTATGCCACACACTTTGTTCTTGGTGCCCAAAATTGCTTATACTATTTGGAATCTCTTCTGAGTCCATACAAATTTTAGAGTTGTTTTCTCTGGATTTAAAAAGTATGATGTTGTTAATTTGATTTGGCATTGAATCTGTGCAGTAGATTTGAAAGTATGAACATTTTGACAATATTGGTTCTGCATATCCAGAAGAATGGGAATCTTTCCATTTTCTGATGTCCTCTTCAATCACCTTCTTCAAGTACTGTAGTTTGCTGTATAGAGTATAAGCAACCCTTCCTACAGTGCCAGTTATTGGAGACCTCTGCAGTGGGTTCCAGTGTTCTGCCCAGGTTACAGTGCATGGTGAGAAAAGGAAGAAAGAGCAAGAGACAATGTATAGCAGGGATCTGAGACCACCTATTGCTCTCTAAGCACAAAAGGCCTTGATTCTCCAGCTAGCTATCATTTTATTAGCCAGTGCAAGGAAGGAGGTAGGGCGCTTTTCCTGGAATAGAGTAGAGGCTGTGGTAGAATGGGCAAGTTTAACATCATAAAGGAAACAAGCCAAGATCCATGCTTATGCCTGGGCACTAATCTCATTGAACAAGAAGAAAGTAATGTCCACATTTGAAAACTGACTCGCAAGGTAGACAGGGTAAGGATAGCCAAAGACAGATAATATGTCAATTTATAATTTGTGGTCCCCAGCAGTAGAGGTCTTTCATTTCTTTGATTACCTAAATTCCTAAGTATTTTATTTTTCTTGAAGTGACTGTAAATGGTATTGTTTTTATAATTTCCTTCTCATCTAAATCATCATTGGTATATAAAATGCTAATAATTTTTGTGTGTTGGTCTTGTATCCTGCTGTTTTGCTGAAATTGGTTATTAATTCTACGAGCTTCTTGGTGGAGTTCTTTGGGTTTTCTATGTAGAATAACATGTCATCTGCAAATAAAGATATTTGAGTTTTTTCTTTCCTATATATATCCCTTTTATATCTTCCTCTTGCCTAATTGCTCTGGCTAATTGATGGAGATCATTCTGAGCAAAGTATAAATCCATAAATTCGCTTCCTATATTAAAAGTCTGAGTCTGTACTAGGCCTGCATGCCTTTCCTGATGAGCCAGCATTTGGCATGTGGAAACAAAGCTCTTCTTGTCACTGGTTCAGTGGAGGTCCCTATGACCCATGGTGATGTGATGTCTCAAAAGGCAAGATAGCATTTCACTTGAGAACTCTTGAGTCTCACACAAAATTCTATACAAGTCAACACTAATCCAAGAGTAAAATAAGTTTCCCATTAATTAATGATATAATCTTCCGAGAACATTTTGCTTCTTACTAGATCTTGCTCATATCGATGCCCTCCACTCCTGTTCCCAGAATCTCCCTACATCCTCCCTGGAAAAGCTGTGTGCATTCAATAAACACTAAAGAGTTCAGAGACGCTTAGTCTTAGCCTCATAAGAGCTCTGACCTTGTGGGCCCTCTGGCATTCTAAATTACTGTCTCTGTCTTTTATTCTTCATCATACTCTTGACCAAGTGATTAGTAGCCTGACAATCCCCTGTCCCCCCAGTAACTGCACTCCATACAAGGAATTCTCCAGCCTGGATGAGTCAAAACCATCACCTTGGGTAAATGCTGAAACCCAAGATATCAAAGAACTTCACAGGATGAATACAGAGAGATCTGTTGAGTGACAAAAAAAAAATGACTGCTTTCTCTGTGAACAGAAACTTTCTCATTCAGAGAAAAAAATGAGTCCGAATTTTTTTTTTTATTTAAAACAGAATAAAACAAAAGGGGGCAGTACAGAGCAGATCAGAAGAGGACAACATAGGCAACACAGTACTTTACATTAAGTCAACTGGACATCAACAGTATCTAATGCCATATCTCTTACTCTGCTATAGTTGAGCATAGTTTCAATTACAATAATATCAAACATAACACAACAGTATAAAGCCATGCATAGTGAAAGAATTCCAGGGCTTTCTGAACCGAATAACAGAAAATGATCAATGGGTATTATAATATCTCATTTTTGATAAAAGAGAAAAAAATTTGTTTGAACTATCACACATATTCAAATTCCAATGAGACACAATGTAGTAGACAGAACCAATGGTAATAGAACAGAAAAAAAGCATGGTAGGACTTCTAAGAAGGATAATATTAAATCAGCAATAGCTGTCATAATGTTTTCTTCAAAACAGCTGTTCATATCATCACGTATGATATAGTCAAACAAAACAGGATAACACCATTCCAACTGATGATTTAAAACTTTGAAAGACTTCGAAGCTATGAGATGGGGCCTCATGCTTACCATAAAG
>PVJX010021111.1:0-32445 GCA_004027295.1 Dolichotis patagonum
AGAACCAACTATATAACACATGTTGAAATGAACAACTACTTTGAAGAAAAAGAGACACTACAATACCCAGTGCTGATTCCATAATGTCATGATGTGAAGTCCAGCAAAACTATCACTTTTTGTTCAAAGTGATCTTAGCTTGCTTTGCCTTGTTTAAGTTCAACACACATTAAGTTATGGACAGCTGTTTTGAGGAGAATGAGAGACACTAAGACAGCCATTCTTTGCTTCCCTGATGTCTGGTCTTGAAGACCTGAAATGCCGTCCTCGTCCTACTCAGATCAATTCCATACTAGGTTGTTTCATGTGAATTCCCTGTATGTGACAATATGGACAACTATTTGGAAGAAAACTAGAGTCAATATGATAGAGAGTGAATATCTCTGATTTTCTAGTCTTGAAATTTTTGTCTCTTACATTGCTTTCTTGTGATCCACTTTGCTCTGTTTTGTTGTGTTTAATTTTACTCTTTTAATATAAGTGCATGTATATTTGAATGGGTAAGATGGATGACCATATTGCTTTTTTTGTCAATTCATGGAGCAGAACTGTTAACAGTCTCACTGTTTGAATGTCTACTTCACATGTTTCAACTTTGTAATTTGAACAGCTATTTCCAAGAAGTCAGTATGTAACTTGTCAAGTAATAATTTCTTAGGTTTTTTTGTTGTTGTTCTTTTCCTTTTTTCCTTGGAATACTGTATTGTTACTACCCTTTATTCTGTTTTGTTTTGTTTTGTTTCTATTTAAATAAAATTATTTTAAAAAAAGAAAAAAAAAGAGTTTCTGCATGTCAAAAGAGATTTCCAGCAGACTGAAAAGAAAACCCACAAATTGGGAAAAAATATTAATGGATTGCCCCTCAGACAAAGGACTTCCATCTAGAACTTATAAAGAATTTTAAAAAGTCAGATCCTGGTATCTGAAATGAATGCACGGTTCTTAGATGAAGAATTTTGAATGGCAAATAAATACATGAAAAAATGTTCATCATCAGTAGTCAGTAGGGAAATGCAAATTAAAACCACACTGAGATTCTATCTCACCCCAGAAAGAATGGCCAGGATAGAAAAAACTACCAACAATAAGTGCTGGAGAGGCTGTGGGGAAAAAGGAACTCTTCTGCACTGTTGGTGGGAGTGTAGACTGGTGCAACCACTGTGGAGGTCAGTCTGGAGATTGCTCAAAAAGCCAGGTTTGGAGGTCCCATTTGACCCAGCTATTCCACTTCTAGGCATATTCCCAGAAGAACTGAAAACATTATACCACAGTGATATATGTGCACCCATGTTTATAGCAGCACAATTTGTAATAGCCAGATCTTGGAAACAACCTAAGTGACCATCAAATGAAGAATGGATAAAAAAGTTGTGGTATATTTATACAATGGAGTACTACTCAGCTATAAAGAATGAGCACATTGAGATATTTATAAATAAATGGACACAAGTTGAGACCATACTCATAAGCAAAATAAACCAGACTCACATGTATAAATACCATATAGTCTCACTAGTATGAGAGTTGGTAAGAGTATATAAGATTTTATAGTGTTCATGATTCCCCATCTCATTGCTTTGAAGCCTTTCAATGTTTTCATTCATCAGTTGGAATAGTTTTAATCTGTTTTGTTTTACTTTATTATGCATGATGCTATGAACAACGGTTTTGAAGAAAACAAACATTATGGCAGCCATTGCTGATTTAATATCATCTTGCTTAGAAGTCCTACCATGCTTCTACTCTGCTATTACCATTGATTCTATCATGTTGTGTCTTATTGGGATTTTAATATATGTGATAGTATAAACAAATCTTTTTATTGAAAATGAGATATTATATTAGCCATTGATCATAGTTATTCAGTTCAGAATGTCCTGTAATTCTTTCATTCTCTTGAACGGTTTTATACTATTGTGTTATGTTTGATATAATTGTATTTGAAACTATGCTCAACTATAGCAGAGAAAGAGATATTTTGACAGCTACTGTTAATGTCCAGTTGTCTTGTTGTAAAGTGTTGTGTTGCTTATGTTGTTCTGTTCTGATCTGCTTTGTTCTGCCCTCTTTTGTTTTATTCTCTTTAAAACAAAAAAGTAATAAGAACATCAGAAATAATAAAAACCAAAATGCATAATTGTTACTGTAAAAAAGAGAGCAAAAGAAAGTGCTCTAAAGGATATAACTGCATGTATGTTTAAGTGTGGAATATAGATGACCATACCACTGTTTTTGTTAGATTGTTGAGCAGAACCATTAATAGTTTCACTATTTGAATGTCTACTTTGTATGCTTTAATTTTGTAACTTGAACAACTATTTCCAAGATGACAGTATGTAATTTATCAACTAGTGATTTCTTAGTGTTTTTTTTTTGTTGTTGTTGTTCTTTTCTTTTTTTCCTTTGGAATTCTGTATTGTTGCTACCCTTTTTTCTGTTTTGTTTGGTTGTTTTTTTTCTTTCTAAATAAAATTTAAAAAAAATAAAAGGAGATTTAGCAATGGGTAATGTGTTGCTTATTGCTATCTCCAAAATAGTTCTTCAGATTTCAAGATATAGACATGAAAGAAAAGATCAAATCATCAAGCAATGAAATTTATACATTTATCTATCCAACTCAGCAAGTGTTAGTATATTTAAAGAATTTTACAAACACCATCATGATTTAACCTTAGACTCTTCATCATAGAAATGTAATGTGCATGTATAGTCACTACCATTCAAATTTTCAGTATTAGACAATAATGTATCTACCATCTCCACATAGAGACTTTGCTTTTTATGGACACTCCATGTAAATAGAATCATACAAGTCATGTTCTTTTGTCTTGAGATTCCTTCATAATGTAGTAGTTTTGAGGTTAATCCATATTGTAGCATGAATTTCATTTTGTTCCTTTTTTGACAAACTATTTATCACATAGATAATATCAAATATCATTTATTCATTCACTGATTGATGAACACTGGGTTGTTCAATAAGTGAAAGTGGTAGAGTTGATAATGAAACAGAAACTGTTAACACAGACCCTTCCATATACTTGTACATGTTGATTATTTCTCAATCCAGAGCAGAGCAATAGGTAACTTTTGCAAGGCAGTTAATTGTGCAGATAAGAATATCATAGTTTAGAAGAATTCTCTGTGGGATCACCCACTTGTGAGCTAAGTACTGAATGAAAATTCTTACCTAAGCAGTTATGCTATTTTTATGGCTTTGACGCTATTGGCAGTTGCTCTGCAGAGCAGGGAATTTATTTTGATATTATTTTTTTCTCTTTAAACTTATTTTAACATTTTAAAGAGAATTCTTTGCAATGAAAACTTAAACAATTTTTGTCACATTTTTGGGAAATAGATTATAATACTGATAAATGCTTAAAAGGTTAGGTTTGTATTTGGAGATTACGCTTCTTTTTTTTAAGAATGACCATTTCAGTTGCCTCACAGTACCGAAAGATGGTCAGTGCTAAATTGTGCACTCAGATAATTCACAGACAAGCACCACCAGATCAGGGAGATTAAGAAAAAAACAATTGCTAGCCAGTAGTGTTTACTGCCAAGTACTGAAGAACAATCCTCTGTTATTAACAATATTATCTGTTCACATAAACAAATAAGTGTTTTCACATAAGAAATTGAATTGTCAAGGCATGAAGATGATGAAAAAGGCATTATCTGGAGGATATGTTTTGTGTGTGGGTATGAAGGTAAAGACATACAACAGCAAAGGAGCAACTCTGCGTAAAGTATAATTCAAAGAGATATTCCATGGAATCATTGCTGTCAAATTATTGAAAAATCTGTGGCTTTTTTTTAGGGAATAAATACTGCATACCCAAAGTTTTATACACTGTGTAGAAACTATTAAATCTCTCATATCATCTACTTAATTCAGGATCACCATATCCTATAACTTTTCACCATTTCTTCTCCTACACAGTAAGTCTCTAACTAGCCACCATTATGAAACCATGTTGGAAAAAAGCCTAGTGTTGTGCTCAAATTAGCATGGGCTACTCAAGTTTTGCCAAGATCTTGAAGAGACAGCATTTTTTAAAATTTATTTTTATTTTTTAATTTTTTATTGTAAAAAGAATAAAATCCAACAAAACAATACAATGCAGAACAAAGCCAATCAAAACAAAATAGTGAAAGTGGTACAGAACATTGGAGCAGGATAATAGAAAATAAAGAATGGCTACCATAACATATCTTGTTATCACAATAGTTGTCTACTTGATTAGACATAGCAAAACAAAGTAAAACAAACCAGAATAAAACCAATCAGAACAAGACATTGAATAAAACAAAAAAAAATCAGAACAAAACAAAACAATGAGAACAATATTAGATTTCAAAATCAAGACAGAAGGAAATGCCCCATATTTGCTATATTGCATAGTGTTATCCTTCTAGCAGATGCTCACCTTATCAGCCATAGGTCTGCAACATCAATCAAACAATACAAACGTTTAGGTGTTTTTGTACTTCTGATGCTATCAACTCAACTTGTCCTCCAAATCAACTGGTTGCTTATGGGGCAGAGAGGCATTCTTGATTCTCAGCCAATGCATTGATTGGCACATGGGAGGGTGATCTGGCTTCTCTCTTCCTGGGCTCTGCATGGTTCATGTGGCTTACTAGAAGAGTGAACTGGTTTCTTGAAGTTGGGACAGAATTTTTCTTGAGATCAGATTTTAGCACAATCTTACTAATCTTACTGTGACCTTCATTATGCTTTGTGGTTATGCAGTCCTTATTGTCAAAGAATGAATGTGTTTCACAACATTTTATTAGTCTTTCATGATTTTGATATGAATTACATGAAAACCCTAAGTGATAAATGCAGATGTACCTTCTATGGATCAATCACACCCGATTCTGTTTTCATTTTCTTGACTAGGAAGCGGTGATCCATGACACCAGTGGTGCTCCAGTCTCCATGCTCCATCAGCCATCAAATGATCCACAGTTGTGTAACTGAGTGTGTGTCACTCAGATGTGCACTTCTCTATGCCATCTCACTCATGGCTGTTTGCCTTCTCCTTTAGATATTACAGTTATGAGAAGAGATGATTTTACCTGTGTCAAATTGTGAGAGGTGGACATGGACATTTGATAGCCAAGAAGGGGATGTATACTCACATGAACTTCTGACTAGCAGGACTTAAAATTTAATTTTGTCATTTACTAAACATGATTTCTTTATTAGTTATAGTAATTACTACCCAAATAATTATTTCATTATTATGTGATCATTATTCCTAGTATTTCCCTTAGCATGCTGTGTATATAAAAGGAACAATAGACTGAGCACCAAAAATAGTTTTTAATATATGTAAAAGAACAAACTTTAAACATGAAATAATTTAGGAACCGCTAAATTGTGTTCTAATAAATGTATTGTTGAGATAAAATGGTATACTCGCACATGACAGTTAACATGTGGAAAATATATATATTATGTATAATGTGTATATACCATTATATGTATGATTATATAATAAAAATGCAATAACATCTATGCTGTGTGGTAGACATAATTTTTTACTTAATACTTACGAATGTAATTATTGAATTGATTGTTCAGTGTAGATTTAACTTTATAAGAAATTGCAAACTGTTTTCCAAAGTGACTGTACCATTTTACATTCTACTAACAACACATGAGCTCCCAATTGTTTCACATTGCCAGCAGCTCTGTGCACTGTAAGATTTGGGAGCTTAATTTATTTTTGTCTCCCTCTGCTCCCATACTTAGTCACTGCGTCCAACTCTTGCTCTCCTTCCCAATTGTTTTTGGCGAGACAGTTGTTAAAATCATTTTATTTTTAATTGCATTTTTTTTGCTTCCACACAATGGACTTTTGTTAGTTATTTGCATGTTTTGCATACTAGTTCTTTTCCAGATACATGGTTCCTAATTTATCACTTGTTTTATTTGTTTTATTACTTTTCTCTAACTTCAATAAAATCCAGTTTATCAGTTATTGTCTTTTATGGTAATGTAATATTTTCATGTCTATTCTCTGATGTTTTCTTAAGTAAAGCACACAGAGACATTCAATTATTCCTTTAAGTGATTTGGAGTCTTAAATTATACTTTTAGGTACATTACCCATTGCAAGTTCACTTTTATACGATGGAAGGTAAAGTCAAGGCTATTTTTTCATAACTTACTGAGATTTTCATAATTATTGTGGCAACAGGTTTATAACTGCTATCACATTATTTTTCCTGACTTTTCCTACTCCACTAGGGTATACAACATCTATATAAACAGGAAAAGGATAATTCACAAGATCACAGTGATCATAAGTGATTGCCAGTTATGCTTGAGAACATGCTAACATGGCAGTACTGGGTGTCATCACTGGCTGTCCTCTTTGGACCATCTGGGAAAATGAATCTGTGGCATGATGGACTATCACGTATCCCTTCCTTCTCCTTCATTAAAATCCTTATCAGTATGGAGAGGAATGACCTGTTTAACTGTGGATGATTGTAAGGTTTGGTGTTATATGGATGTTAAATGACACTTAGCAGCAGATCTCTTGTCAGCTGTTGCTTCAAAGTGGTGACTGTCTCAAACATCATTTTCCCCTGTTGCTTAGCAACACTGCTTATTCTTTTAGTGAAGTATCTGTGAGGTACAGTAACCTGAACACAAACATGTCTTTGAACAACAAACACAAAAGAGAGTCTTTATTTTGAGGTTCTAATTTGTTTCAGTTCTACCAAACCATTCATAGTGGTAAAGATACTAAGAAAAAATTAATCATATTGTTTCACTTTTGCTAACAGGCTTTACATACATTGATACTGATTGTTTTGTTCTAGCACTGCATATCAGCTTTTAAATTTCCTATGAAGATTATCTCTGTGGATTTCCTCAAAATGACTTTGAAACAAGAAAAGATCCTATTATACATTTTGAAATAATTTTACCTTGCTGGAGAAATCTTTTTATTACAATAAAAACATTACACTAACATGTATCATAAAATTGTGTGTGTTCATATACCTTAGCAGTTGAATTTACTACTTAACTGGTAAGACATATTCAATAATGTTTTATCCAAATATATTACTCCAAATATATCATTTTTCACTATATGCTCTGTAGCCATTCTTCCCACTCCAGGATTTCTTTCTTGTTGGCTTATCTTCCAGTAAAGTAGCTAAAAATAGTGGACAATCACCTTTCTAAATTTCATTGCACAGGACATTGGAAGGTGACTCAGTCCTGACCACAGGGATCTGAGCAGAAAATCTGACTCAGCCTCTGGAAGATAATTTCTTCCTCAATAAAAGCAAATATCAAAGGAAAACTTCCTCTGCCCTGGACATTGTTACTCTACATAGAAACTCATTGTCACTCTTTTTAAAAAAACATTTTGAAACATTAAAGTGAAGATGGTTAGTGAAAAAAATATGTGAATGATTCAGTTTTGAGGACTTTATATATCTAAGGAGCATCAGACAGCATCTAAAAAGTGGGTTTACTCCAGAGGCAAATTGGTATTATAGCTTTACACCCAGGAAGAAAAGACTAACAGTGTCCTTGTGGTTTAGAACAGGAAATAGTTTTAACTAGATTGGTTGGATATTTTCCTGGTGGTTTTGTCTATCTATCTATCAACTATATCTATCCATCTAACTATCTATCTATCGATCGATCTATCATCTATCTATCTATCAATCATCATCATCATCATCTATCTGTATCTACCTATCTATCTAGATATCTATCTATCTATCATCTATCTATCTATCTATTTATCTATCTATCTATCTATCATCTATCTATATCTATCTATCTATCTATCTATCTATCTATCTATCTATCTATCTAGCTATATATCTATTTATTGGCTTGTTTTCTGTTCCTTGCTCAATATCATTGATGAAAACAGAGAGCTGATTTTCTTTTCCTTTTTTTATTTTAAAAAGCAAAATAGAAAAAAAGGATAGAAATGATACAGAATTTTTTTAAAAGTAGAGCATTAACACAACAAAATTTCAAACATTCATCATGCTCTCTAATTCCCTAATCCCCTATATTGCTTCTCTAATGAACCAGAAATTAATACATACTTGCTATTCTATGGATTAAAAATGATTATTAAAACCTTTTTTTTTTGCTAAATTATTCTTTCTCTGCCACTACACTTCTGCTCTATCACCAGTTTCATGTCTTCCAATCACTTTCCACCACTTGAAACTTGAATCTCAATTTGAGTGAGCTGTATTTTGATGTTCAAGGTAAGCTAGTGGAATCTGGCTATGTGGGGCTGTGCTGGCCATGCCTATGACATTCTGATGGAAGCCAGGCAAGCAGCTGGTGAGATACTTGCTGGTGGGAAAGCACCAGGACAGAATTCCACCAGTTTCTATCCCTCACAGAGGAGACATCACAGCTGCAGTTCCTCATTTGGCTGGTTTCTGGCAAAGGTACTATTTCTAGAATTTGGCTTTCAAGCCTTATGTTCCAATCTTCTGACATTTCTGTGGGCTTCTCAATATCATCTAAGTTAATTTTCTTTGTTTTGCATCTAATTGCATCTTAGAATTATCTATCTTTGAAAGTAATATTTTGTGAGAAACAAATTTTCTGGGTAGTTATAAGTTAACATTTTGCTATCAATTCTTTTGGATTTAAAATCAGTCTTTCTAATATCTGAATTTAGTGAGTCTTTTTTTTGAGATTTTCTCTTCACCTTTGAGATAAAATACAACCTGTTTGTACATTTAGAAGTCTTCGAGACTGCTACCCAATCTCATTTCCTGCTCCAACATTTGCATTTGCTACCCTATCTCCATTATTACTAAAGTTCTTGAATTATACAAAGATGTGTGCTTTTTACATGAGATTTAAATGTGTATATGTATAAAAATTTGCCTCCCTTATCCCTCCTAACTCTTTTCTTTCCAAATTTGATTTATCACTTCTAAATGGCTAGAGATAACTTGAGTACTGCATCTTATTCTGACTCCTATTTCTTTTTATCTTAAGTTACATCTTTTCCTTGAGCTCTATATATCATAGAACTTACTAAAAGATATTTCTACTTTTATGTATACCATAATAAAGCCTTTTAAAATTCAGGAAATGAATGTATTTGGGTTTGTTCTCCCATGTCTAATTTTTTGCATGTCTTACAATAGGCAATCAATTATTAACTGAAGGATACTGCTAGAACTTTTTAAGATACTATTGTCTAACAATTGTGTATCTACTCAATTCATATAAGGATTCCTGAAGAAATTTTTCACCTTCTGCTTGTGATGCCCTGAAATAGCAAGAACAGAGGGTCCCATTTCAGGAGTTTAAACTATTAAGGTGAAGCTATGATATAAGTTTTCTACATATTTTCTAAAATACCTTTCAAAGTTGTCCCGGTTTGAATAGAGATGACCAGACCTTTATACACTCACCAGCATCAGTCGCTAGATAAGATCAAGTGCAGGAAGAGGTCTGACCTTTGGCAAGGAAGCTCTCTGAAACTAAGGTCATCCCGGCAGAGCTGCGTGAGAAGGCTCTGTGCCAGCAACTGGGAGAAAGACCTTTCTACAAAGGGGTTCTGGGTGCTGTGTGCAATACTCACTAGTCTGTGGCTTCTGACTTCAATCTCTGAGATGTATGGTTTTCTCTCAATGTTGTCCCAAGCAATGCTATAAGACTGAGAAAAAATCAACTCTGTACAACCTCAACAGAAGCAGATGTGTTTTCATAGACAATTGGGTGAGGGATATTTGGACACATGCCATTGTTTTTCAGTTCTTTGATGCGAACAAGTATGCAGTTTCCATAAGAAAGTACTTTTTGAATGCAGATGCATTATTTCCCTCCTCTGAATTTCGCAGAGAATACTAATTAGATTAGCCCTTTGGAATATTAAATATTCATTGCTTCCATATTCCAGTGGACCATCTGTTTACTAGAGTAGTCTGTTGGTCTATTAGACAAGGTAGCTTTCAGTTTGCAATGTGTTATTTTGTTACTTTGTCTTCTTTTCATTATTTCTTGTGTGCTCTCCATGCAAATTGTGAGCCAGATTTCATTTATCACTTTAATAACCACAGTGCATGTGTAATCAGAATAAAAGATAACAAAATAAATCATACTCTTTCTTTTCCAGAATCTAGTTTTGTAGCAAGAAAGAGAAAATTAGTTTTAAAAAAAAACTTAAATGAAATATTTTTTCTTTTGATTTGACACATATATATTTTAAAGGACTCTTTTTTTCATCAGACATCAGGATAACCAAACCCTTCAGACAATAATTTACTCAATTGATACTTTTTTCCCATTTAGGGGCTACTTATTATCTCATCTCTGCTAAATCTCTTTCTATTTCTAAGAAAAAAAAGGAGATGAATAAAAGTATCTTTTAAATGAATCAAAGATACATCAACATAAAGTAGCAGTAGTTATTGTGCAAAATAAATACAAAAATAAATTTTAAAATGAGAGCTGTTTTTGATAGTAGCAAGAATAATGAAATGAAGAATGGAGATGGAAGAAAATCAGTCAATCTGGTAAGAGAGCAAATTTCCCTCATCTATTGAAAAATATGTGCCATTAACCAAACAATGTAATGAACTCAGTTCTATGTGTCTAATATTTAGACAAATGAGCAAAAATAGGTAAAGAAAGAAGTGAAAGTATGATTTACATACTTCACTGAATTATTTTCAGAATTTCATAAAACATAATATATTCAGAGACTTTCTTTATCATTCTCTATGGAACATTTATCTGATGGTTTTTCCTATGTGTTCTTTCTTAAATGGAAAGATCTCATATATATTTGGATTTTAAATCAGTTATACTTAACCAATTCCTTTGCTTTTGTCCTTTACTTCATTCATCAGTTGTGTAAACCTCTTTAGCAAATACAGCTTGTTGACTTAATAACAAAGGTTGAAATTCAAAACTGCAACACAACAAGGAAAGCCTATTACCCAGTAGAAATACCCCTGTGATTCTGAAATTGTCATATTACAGGATCAAATCAAACCTTTTCATCACTCGTAACTGAAAGACATGTTACAACAAATAAAAAGGAAAAGTGGGAAAATCAAGCTTTTGCTTTTGGCCTAGGCTCCAAAAGGAAACATTAGATGACTAGTGCATAGAGTTCAACTGGCATTGCAAATACAAATATGACTCCAATAGGTATCACCAGTAATGGAATTTAAAGCAAGGAGTATGAAATACTTCATAAAATTCAGTGATACCTGGAGACAGGCAATTAGTACACCTTCTGGAGATTTTTCTTCTTACACCAAATTCAACAAATCACTAGAAGTACATAAAACACAAACTAGCCCCCTTCATTTCTAACAGTGAACTTTCAAGAGTATCAGAACTCCAGAAATAAGATTGTCTATTTGGGTAAGTTTTGGGCTATAATAAATAAAGCTGTCATGAATATTTGTATACATGTTTTTCTGTAGACATATATTTTTGATTCTCTTGGATTGACTTGGAATTGCTAACTTTAATGTTAGGAGCTTAATTTTTCAATATTTGTGTTATTTAAAAATATAACTTACTGATTTTTAATTTAAATATTCTTGTGCTTATAGAATGCATTACTCTGTGTGATTTCAATCCTTGTAAAATTATTGAGGTTTACCTTATGTCTTAAAATGCTTTCTATCCTGATATTGTAATTCTTAGAAGAATCTGTAATGGCTAGGTATTGGAAATAGTGTTATATGTACATTGATAGACAAGTGAATAAGGAAAATATGTTCATACACAGTGGAGTACTGCACTTCTTTGATAAACTTGAGGCATTCATAGGTACATGGATGCAATTTGAGAATGTAATATTAAATTAAATAAATCAGACACACAAGCTGTCTCTTATATGAGAAGTTCAAATGAAGAACAAAATAGGAGAGAGAGAAATAATAAATGCAGAGTTCACTTTCCCAAACTACAAACTCCATTATTTTAAAAATATTTCAACTTATTTACTAATTTGTTTCATGTAAATTACTAGTTTATCTTAATTAATGAAAAGAATGATTTGTGTTATTATGTTTGCTTCTTTTTTGTAAGAATGTTTTTGGTTTATGTCTTGTGCTCTGAATATCTACTTTGATGATAATACACTATGTAATATCTGTTGCTATTTGCATATTATTTGTTATGAAATGTGGAGTTTTTATAAAATAAAACATTTAGATTTTACCTCATTCTGGAAAAAATAGCTGCCATCAAGAAAACAACTGATAACAAATGTTGGCAAGGCTGCGAGGCAAAAGGAGCATTGCTCCATTGTTGGTGGGAGTGCAGACTGGTACAACCACTATGGAAATCAATATGCAGATTTCTCAGAAGAGTAGGACTGGAAGTTTCATCCCACTGAGCTATTCCCCTCCTGGATATTTTCCTAGAAAACCTGAAAAAGTCATGTCACAGTAATATATGTGCACCCATGTTCATAGCAGCACAATTTGTAATAGCTAAATCTTGGAAACAACCAAAATGCCCATCAACTGCAGAGTGGATGAAAAAGATGTGGTACTTTTATACAATGGCATATTACTCAGCTACAAAAAGGATGAACTTGAGGCCTTCATATTGAAATGAAGGCAACTTGAGACTATCCTCATAAGTGAAATAATCATATATATAAATATCACATTGTATCTCTAGTGTAAAATGTAATAAGAACTGTAGGAGCAATAAAACCCAAAATGTGCAGTTGCTAATGTCAGAAAGAGAGGAAAAGAAAGTGCTCTAAAGGATATAACTACATGTATGGTAAAGTGTGTAAGATAATGATCATATTACTAAGTTTTTGTTGTATCGTTGAGCAAAAATGTTTGCAGTCTCACTGTTTGAATGTCCAGTTTGTATGCTTTAATTTTGTAACTTGAACAACTATTTCTAAGGTGACAGTATGTAATTTTTCAACTAGTGATTTCTTAATGGTTTTCTTTTTTTGAATTCTGTATTTTTGCTTCCCTTTTTATGTTTTGCTTTTTTGCTCTTTAAATAAAATTTTTTAAAAAAATACATATAGGAATTTGGCATTTATATAATTATGTGTGTGGGGAGGCATAGTTATATTTCAAAGAATTGTATTTTTTAGTCAGATACCAAGGTAACTGAATCAATTTGCTCCATTGACTTTTTTCTTCCTTGGGGACTATTAGTTTCTTTTTAAAGACTATGTCAATGAACCTAAGCGCTAGTATAGAAAAGCTGAAGAAAGTTATGAAAACTGAGTACAAATTCATTGGATGGATGACAGTAGTTTTAATTGATGTTATTAGTTTTGTTATTGTAGTCATCAGCAATGATAGGGATTGAACCCATGGTTTTGGTACACTAGACAAGTGTTCTATCACTGAGCTATACCTCCTTTCCAGGGCTATAACATTTAGAAAGGAAAAATAATTGTCATTTATTAACTAAAACCATTATTTAAATGCATTCAATCTATATGTTTGATAGCTATCAAACAACAAAACACAGACAACTGGGTAAATGTTAACCAACTGGCTCAATAATTAGGTAAGTTCAGTTTTCTCACTGTAGGAAAACTGGATTGGAAGACTGTTACAGATGTTAATGATCATTGGGCATCTCCTTGATATTCATTCTAAATTTCTTTTACAAGATAATATACCTAGAATGTACATTTTTCCTAGTGTACTACCAATTTCACAGCAACGTCAAAAAAGAATTTTATATTTTATGAAGAACAAGTATAAATGTTTTCTAAATAAAATGATTTTGTATGAATGCAACAACTTTTAGAAACATTGGGACCTGAGATTTTCTAAATTAATTTTATCTTCATAATTCTATTTATTCAGCTGTTAAAACTTGAAATGATACTGATAAACTGACAATAAGAAATTCTAGGTGAGATTATTTTTTATTTTATGGAAAAAAAGCAAAGCAAAATTTCATTACAAAATAATAGAATAATAATAATTAATACATTAAATATTTCTTTAAAGTAATTGATCAGCATACAAGATATGAGATTAAAAAACTCTCCACATGATATTAGCACAAACCCTTCTTCTCAATGTACTCAGAGAAACAAGCAGTATAACTATCTTGTGTTTTGTTTCCTTTTTTTCTTCCTTTCCTTTCCCCTTTCCCCCATCCTAGTTTCTTTTTTCAATTTTGAATAATTTCTTCCCATTTCACAATATCTATTGTGAATTTTGGATCTTATTAGTCTTTCAGTTTCTCTCACCATGAAGACAATACAGTGTTAACACATGTAAGTCTGATTTATTTCACTCATGCGTATGGTCCCTAGTTGAATTCATTTTAGGACAGATTATTAATGTTTAAAAATGAGCTTTCTGAAGAAGACACTAACAAATTTTATATCATCAAGGTACTATTGAATGTTATCACATGTCAAATTTGTATCAGTTAAAATGTTCAAAGTTGAAAAAAAATGTGCAAAGTTGAGTGTTGATTTGCAAAAATGGTGAACATTGATGAAAGTTTTTTTCATATACATTTTAGGTAATAGGATGATATTTTCACATGATGATAAATTCAAATAATCATAAAGATGCTAACAATAGTGTAATAACATCATAAAACTGAACAGAATATTCCTATATAAATACATGAAAATATGTTCATTCAATTTCTGGTCTTGAACATCATTTGCTTAACACTGAATAAGAATTTTTGGGTTGTTTAATAAAGCAACTGCTTGGAATAAACTTATGGGAAGAAAATTATGCTGGAAGATTTCTTTTAAAATGACCATCAGTCTTGTGCTCTCATGTAATTTGACAATCCTTTTGCTATCTTGTCATCATAACCTCAAATTAAGGAGAACACTGGTTTCACCATTTAACTATGCACTCTCTTCTCCAAATTCTCAAATAACATGATCTGACTAATACTTGGGGCCCAATATAGTCAGATAATTTAAATCTATATGTGTTTATGTAATTTAAATGGACTATAACTTTTTCAAAATCATCATTTCTAGTGTGTGTAAATTCTCATCTTGAATTATGGACAGCTGCCTACTCCATTTTGAAATACTTTGCAATACAACCTGCATACACTTTTTAAATTGGAAAAAGCCCAAAAGTCAAAGGACATTTTGTTTCAGAGATTTTGGATAAACATATGACAGACTTGAAACCTCTCAGTGAATTGAAAGTTTTTATCATTATATGATGGCATTTCTTAAATAGTTCTTGGTTTCTTTTTTTGTTTTGTTTGTTTGTACCAGGGATTTAGCTCACAACCTCACGCTTGTGAGGCAGGCACTTATACTACTGAGCTAAACCTCCAGCTAAATCCTTCTGGTTTTAAAACTAGTGTGGCCACTCCTAATTTCTCTGGGGTAACACTCACCAAATATGTTCTTTTATTCTTCCAGGTTTTGCACGTTTCTGTGTAAAGTTTGTGGTACTGTTAAGCTTGGTTATATCCACATGATTGAATTTGGGATCTTGGTGGAGGATGCATAGAGGATGCATGGAGGGTGCATGGAGGATGTGTGGAGGGTGCATGGAGGATGTGTGGAGGGTGCATGGAGGATGCATGGAGGGTGCATGGAGAATGCGTGGAGGGTGCATGGAGGATGTGTGGAGGGTGCATGGAGGATGTGTGGAGCACACTCTGGCTGTACCCAGGTGGACAGCTGGCCTGCTTCCTTTTGAGCTTTGTACTCTTGTTCTGCTCCCATCATACTAAATATAATTACTCCAGTTTTACTTCCATCACTCCAAACACTATGATGTTTATGCCTTGGAGCCTCCTGACCATGAATTGAATCCCTAGGAATAGGAATTAAAACTTTCCTCTTTAAACTGTGGGCATTAGGTGTTGCATTCTAGCAATGGGAAAGTTAATAGAGAAAACTGAAACCTGAGAAGCAAGGTCATTGCTGTAGCTATATGTGACCATGCAGTTTAGAAATGTTGGAAACTGGATTGGAGAAAATGTTTGGAAAGTTTGAAGAAGCTCTAGAAAGAAGAGGCTGATTAGTTATTCTGGTTGGAATTCAGAAGACCAGAATGCTGAGAGTAATGTAAGCAGTAAAGGCCAAGCTGAGAAAGTTCCTGCTGAAAACAAGGACTATATTGGCAATTGGATTTGAAACCATGTGTGTTATACTCTGGCAAACAGTGTTTATACTTTGAATATTTCCTGAGCTTTGCAAGATAATGAAATGTAGGTTGGTAATTGATTTGGCAAAGAAAATTCAAAGGTAGCCCAATACTTAGGTTATGGCTTGAGTACTCCTAGATACCCATAGGAATTTGTGGGAAAAAGAAAATCAGAAAAATAGAAAAAAAATTTTTTGACCCAGAAATAACTCTGTGCAAATTTGGTGCCAGAGCAGGTATGGCTGTTGAGACTTATATCATTAAACAGAAACCAAAAACCTTGTAGAGTAAGAAAAAGATAGATTCTGTGACAGTTTCTCAGAAATCAGCAAGATCCCATCATCTTAGGTTTAAGGGCCAAAATGTATAAAACTTTTAATGGAGAAGACAGACCCTAAGAGCAGTAATCAGGAAGGGTCCCCTTAACAAAATTGAGTCCTTGGATTCATTTCACTGTTGTCTGTCATTAAGACACTCACAAGCTGCTGTAGTCATGGTCCGAGAACTCCTATCTAAAGCTCCCACTCACTGGAGACCATAGTTCATCCTCATAATGGTGGTTTTATAGGCAAGGAGGATGTAAGAGTTGTGGGGGCGAGGGGGTTTGTGCTCAAAATTCAAAAGAAGGTCTAGGTAGCTAGGTGATCAATCCCTGAGAAAACAGGGTGTGAACTCATGGAAAGAAGCCAAAGGTGCAAAAGACTTAGGAATTCAGGAATGTGGTACACCCTCTGAAAAAACCTGCAAGCCATGAGTTGGTCCAGCCCAAGGAAGAGGCCATGTGGGCTACAATCAGCAAGGTCATAGAGCTGAGACGAGCAAGAACAAGACTTTCAGAACTTGCATTTTACTCTTAAGCATTCCAGATGCCAGATACTGAGCGACAAGCCCTACTGAGCTGCGATCTTGCTTCTGTCTAATACTTTTCTATCCCTGTATTCTTGCCTTTTGGAGTAGCAATGTTTATACTGTACCATTATATTTGGGATTATGTAAATTCTTTTCCTTGTCTTCCTTTCAGTTCTTTTTTGCAGTTCCACCATGGTCTTCCAACATAACATTTCTGCCAGCAGAAATTTGAGAATTTCTGTCTTTTAACTCTCTAAATACTACTTAATATGTGTAATTACTTATATATTTTAAATTGTTCTAATGTGTAAATTTTAATTTTGACACATGTTACTGTTTTTATTTTTTGTCCTTTATGTTTCCTTCTGTATGTATTTTTATCTTTTTTCTCTAATCTATTTATTCAGAATTAAAATATTTTTTCTAAGCATGTAGGATTTGCTTTTGGAACTTACTTGAAATATTTAACAAAATCTAATGTTAAACAAGATCACAAGCCCCTCTCTCAAGGAATGAGGACCTTAATCTTTGCTTTAGGTAAACATAATTTTAATTTTGTTATTTCAAATATATTAATTTAACACATAGGGGGTCTCTAAAACAAAGAGATGATCCAATTAACAAGAATCTTTGAGCATCCACTAACAAAGAGGGTCTGCAGAAAAGGGCATCAAAAGTATTGGCCAGGAAAAGTTATTGCCAGAGACTGATTAACAGCTGGAGAGAGGGATTCCTTAGAAAACAGTAGTTAGTTGGAGGGGTAGCTCTAGAATCAAACAGTGCAGAACAAGCATAGGGTGAAAAGAGCCCCATATCCAAACGTCTCTATTCCCCTCTCTGTCCCTTAGTAGCAGCTATTTAAAAATGAAACTTATTGTGTAGAACTGAGAAAGAAAAAGAGAGACAGAATCTGCTTAAAAATCACAAGTGAACTCAAATTTAAGTTCAATTTCTTTCCCTAATTGAATATTCTCTTGTTAAGTCAAATCTTTTGACAGTCTGCCTTATCAGATAAAGTTAGATTTCTGAACATGATTTGAAGGAAGTCAAATCAATGACAAAGAAGACGCTAAATCATATTCCATTCTTCTTATACATGAAGAAAAATTTGGAATAGGGCTACAAAAAGAAGAAAAGAAATACACTGAACTCTGGAATTGGGATGTGTCCTCAACCATTTGATGAGGGGCTAAATTATAGATACCTGTGGAAAGGAAAGTCTCACCTCAAAACAAGAACTCAACACCAAAAGATACCTCAGTTGAAGAAATAAGAAGGTTAACTGGGGATGGAGCAGCATTGCAGGGAGAAGATGTCATAAAAAATGAGGAAAAGTGATGTTTAATGTGGTCAAGGGACTACACAAACACCAGTGAAACTGCAGTTGAGCACGCAGTGGGGCGAGTGTGAGGAGGTCATCAGAGACATCAAGTGGAGCTGGGTCACAAAGGCTTCTATCTCTATACTTAGTGAATGAAAAACCAATGGAGAACTTTGGACAGAAAAGTTTTGTTTTTAGAGGGGATCACTCTGCCTGCTGGTGGAGAGTATGTGGAAGGAGAGCAAAGCCATGGGCAAGAAGATCAGCTGGAAAGCTTGAACCAGAGGGGCAGGATATGTAATTAGAAATGTATGAAGTTTGAATAAACTTGAAATATACAAGTGAGAGTATTTACTGACAGATTGACTTTGGAGTGGGAGAAAAGTTACAATGACACTGAGTGTGTTAGGCTGAGCAACCTGAAAAACAGGAATTTTTTAAAAAACTGCTTATGTTCCGAATATATATATATATTTATATATAAAATGCTTATATATATTTATATATAAAACTGCATATATATATATATATATACACACACACACACACACACACACAATTTCCACTTTTGAGTCAATATGGAGATGGCAGAACAGGGCAATTCAATCTGATGACAGATTCAAATGATACTTAAAATTTGGTGGAATATAAAATACAGGAGGTGGTTGGATAGGGTTTTGGTATTCACTGAAATCCTACAGAGAGCTTGTGACTTCCTAGGGGAAGTGAGATGTGAGTTTTAATTTTCTTTGCACTATGAAAGAACTATGTAACTTTAGTTAATATGTAGGAAATTATCGTATCTTGTAAGCCTGTATCCAATCACAGCTTACTAAATATGTGGCTAATTTATATTTGAATAGCTTTTGTCAAAATCTAGATAAATATTTACATTTGTGAGAAAGGAAGATGTGTTGTAAATAGTGTAAATGAGTGCGAGTGTGAAATCAAAATATCACATTCAAATTTTCTGCTGAAATTTTTATCTCTTTTTTGTTGTGTGCTTCTGCTGGGTACCAAATCTAGGTCCTTGCACGTGCTAGGTATGGGTTCTACCACTGGGTTCCCTCCCCGATCCAGTGTTTTAAAACTCAACAAGACTCTTTGCCCTTCTCCCCTCAATACAACAAATATATACCTTACTCTATTATTCTGCTGCATCTCCAAGTTTATTAAACAAAATACAAATGCATTTAGGGTAGTAATAATTTGAGGCACAAATACAACATTTACATCTACCAATAAATACTTCCTGATATTTTCCTGTGTCTTTTCACCAAATAAAAAACAGCACAATAAAAAATGAAAATAAACACAAATTATAAAAATTTTAATCAGCATTGCCAGTAATTTCAAATCAAAGCATGAATTAAGAGTCAATGCAGCTGAGCCAATGCTCCTCCAATTTGTTTTGATTTAAATGTTGCCACAACTTTTCTTGGTGAACATTGCATGCCACCTAGAGTTTCTTTTCCTAACAGTTTGTCCTCACAGTGATGATCACCTGAGGCCCTCCTGCAGGAAACTGGTCAGAACAGTCATTTCTTCTTACACAGAAGGCTCAAATTGTCTCTGGAAGAACTAGAAAGTCTTAAATTACAAAATAGCAGACCCAACTCCAAAAAACTCATTTTATATTTTTCACCATTTCAAAGATCAGCAGCCTGCTGTCCCGAACCAGTTGGGTAGATTCACTTGATAAGTGTATTATCTTCGAAGCTGATTCTAAAAATCTTGGCCTTAGGTGCTCATACACCTAGAATTACTCTGAAAACAAATTATTTCTTTCCTTAATTAACCATTTTATTATGTGTTTCTTTCTCTCTCTCTCTCTCTCTCTCTCTCTCTCCTCTCTCTCTCTCTTGTGTGTATGTCAGGGGGTGGTATACGGGATCATTCCAGGCCTTCGTGCATACCAGGAAAACACTCTGCCACTGAGTTATTTCTCCACCCCATTAAAACTTCTTTTTTTCCTTGCTTGCCTTCCCTTCTCCTTCCTTCCTTCTTTCCTTCCATCCTTCTTTTTATATAGTATTAAAGATTGAACCCAGAGTCTGTGCACTGTATTACATACTCAACTCCCACTTTTTAAAATTTTGAGGAAAGGTCTTGCCCACACTGGGTTTAAACCTGTTAGCCTCTTGCCTCAGCTTCCTGAATAGCTGGAATTATAGGTGTGTTCTCCTGTATTTCTTTAATATCATCTGTTTCCTGTCCTTCCTTTTTCCATACATTTATGTGAACTTAATTATTCAATCAACCTCATTCCAGCCCTAAATCTTCTATTTGCTCTGATAAAGCTTTAATTTCTAAAAATAAAAAAAGCTCATGCTAAGTAGTCACCAAAGTATGGAGAATTCTCTAAAGTTGTGATTTTTATGTACTCACATCATTGTTTTACTATGTTCTATCTCCTTCTCTTGTTTCCATGCTCAGTAAACACAGTCACAAGAGTTCCCCTCACCATTGAGTCTGCAGTGCCTCATACAGATGCCTGGCCCATGATAGGCATGAAATATAATTATCAGATTATCATTTATCAAATGATTTATCAAATACATCATTGAATGATGCAATGAACACATGGCAAATGCTGCATTGTTGAAAGCAATCTTTGGAAAATGAGGGAGAAAGAAAAGACTGGAGGCTACTCATTTCACACTCTACTGTCCTCTTCCTATCCTCCCAGGATGTCCATTTAAGCTACACTTTACCTTCATCCTGGAATGTGGTTAACAATCATGTGAGCTAGGTAAAATCCAAGAAAGTGTAGAATTAGACCCAGAGTACTGAGGTTTAGCGCTTCTTTTGTCCTCAAGGAAAACCATAAACAGGAGCCTAGAGAGTCCTCCAAGGTCAGCACCTATTATCCAAGAAGGACAGATGATATCAGCATAGGTATTTTAGCCAGAATAAGCAGTGTCACTTATGCTAATCAGGTAGTTCTGGGCACCCTGGAAAACCCTACTAGGTTGATTAGGGATCAAATGAAAGCAAACATTCATTAGAGACAAAGAAGGACTAATCTCTCAAAACCACCACAATATTTTGAATTCAAGTCTAAGCTGTTTGTGATGTCTACTGCAGATAACAACTTACTTTGGTAGTTTGCCAATTTCATTTGATTCCTTTTGGAGTTCTAAGATTAAAGTATTAATTTTTAAATGTAAGATATATGTTTAAATTAGCACTTTGCTTCTGGAATAATCAGAGTCTTATACATAATTGGTAAAAACAATAAATTATTGTACAAGGAAAAGAAATCTGAAGCATTTTTATTATTCAGGCATTGAATGACTTTATGCAAACATTTTATAAGACAAATGCTTAACCCTTTAAACAATGTCATAAACATTAAAATTATTAAATATATACTGCTACCTTTGTTGGTATTTTTTTGGGGTCAGGATATGCAATATTGATTAAGAACTCAGAGGTCTAACTTGCAAATATACATTTAGTCTTATTAAGACAATTTTAAAAGTGTTGCCATAATTATATCTGTAGACTCCGAATGTGGTTTTGTTTCTATGGCTTGTTCTGGATTTCTGCTGCAAAGCAAGAGCCACTCCTCAAAACTCTGTTGGTTTTGGCTCTGTTCAGAAATATGAACAATCATAGTACAAAAGGCAACTGAACAGTTGTAATGCAACTGGAAGATGGATATGTACTCATTGTGTGTGTGTGTGTGTGTGTGCGCACATGCACCAGGAGTCTTCTAAATAATCAGTTTACTTCAATCTACATAAACAGTAAATGTATAGGATGTTTCTTCTGGCACCTTGTACTATCTCTACTTAGAAGTCTTCATTCCTGATATGTTAGTGTATCCAGAGAAGGCTCCTTACCTGTCCTGCATGTGGCATAGCTGTCATTTTGCTGCACCTGAGCATATGAGATAACGTTTGATATATTACCATTTAGATTACAGATGTGTAGTCACATGATGTCTTCTTTACCCTCTATTGCTTCTGCCTTAAACTACGCCTGTGTCCCAACAAATCTAAATTTTCTCTTGTTGATTTTTGCTAAAGAATAAGCCACTCTTCTTCTTTTGGGTAGAAAATGAAATGACATTTCACAGAGTTTGAATCAGAGACAGTAAGATTATATGTCATGCAATTTGAATTTATGCTGTTGCTTGCTTTCTTTTTCTTTCTTTCTTTCTTTCTTTCTTTCTTTCTTTCTTTCTTTCTTTCTTTCTTTTTCTTTCTTTCTTCTTCTCTTTCTTTCTTTCTTTGTTTGTTTCTTTCTTTCTTTCTTCTTCCCTCTCTTTCTTCTTTCTTTCTTTCTTTCTTTCTTTCTTTCTTTCTTTCTTTCTTTCTTCTTCAGTTTTTGAGACAGAATCTCCTAGCTATGCAGTTCAGGCTGGTCTTGAACTTGTGGTAAAACATTACCAAACTGAATGAAAAACTCTATGTACTAAGGAGTTGGAAGGCAACTTTTATTATGCTAGTGGGCTGGCAGAAACAGGTCCAAATCAACAGCCTTGACTCGGTTTTAAACAGACATTTATTATGTTGCAGGAAATACAAAAAACTGATAGTGAGTTGGTTTATAAGTGCCTATATACACCAGATCACACATTATTAGGCAGATTTGCTCTGGACAGGTTTGGTCACAGAGTGTTGTTTATCATAAGTCAGGAGAGTCCAGGAAGGAAGTAAAGTTGGATGAGGTGGGTATGATAAAGGCCTTGATGGGACTAGTTTAACTTGGGTAGAATTTCGTTGGAACAGACTAGCAAAGCAGAATATATTTTGGCAGGATACAGTGCAGCTGGAAGCATTCAGACAAAACTGGGTCCAATTATCTGAGTTGCAGCTGGGTAGTCAGTCAAAACCAACTGATTCTGATGGTCCAGTTGTGTGGTGGGCTGGATGAGCATATTTTGTTATAACATGGAATCAGACTGTTAGCTAGTTTGCCAAAGTTCTAAATTTTCTATTACAAACTCATTACAATCCTCCCACCTCAACCTCCCAAATGCTGGGTTTACAGGTGTGTGCCATCTCCCCAGCTATGTTGCTATGCTTTAATTTTATCTGTAATTTCACCTGGTTCTCTTCCTTTCACTTCTGACCTCATTTTTAATTTTAGAGATAACTCAAATTATTCACAGTAAATATTTTGGGGGTTTTACTGTATAGATTCTATTATGGCATACAAATTTATAGGCCCTCATGCAGAAGCAGACCCTTCTAAGGATGAGAATATATCAAGACTGTGGCTGAAGAAACATAGTTGAAGAAGGAAAAGACTCAAGATAAAGTTACAGTGGCCAGACTTGCATACTTCCATAAGGGATGAATGGAAATTTGAGATTATATTATAGTTGGAACCACCCAGTCCATTAAATCTAGATAGTCATCAGATACCTCAGATACCTGGATAGGTGATCAAAACACCTGGACCCATCTTTTCTTCCAAATGTTCCTATTTTAGAAGTCACATATAAGCCAGGGTTAATAATGCCATCCATATGCTCTCACTGTGTGCCCAACTTCTTTATTAGATCAATATTAGCTAAACTGCTATACTTGTAAATCTTATTGGTTGATTATAGTTGTACCCACATTGTGCCTTTTCTGTACAAATTACCCCTGACAAAGGGCCTCAGTGGCAACCCACTGGGGACCTCTCCTATCTCTCAGAATCTATTCTGATTCCCCAATAAACCTTTCCTATTCTTGTCCTCTTTCATCCTTTGTAACTCATTCTTTGATTTTAGTAGACACAAAGTAAGCATATCTGACATGCATCAGTATGACAGTTATGTATCATCTATATCATGTTTAGTACAAAATGGTTCTTATTGGTGTATCTTAGAATCTGGATTTCAGTGTCTTGCTAAATCAATTAAATTTATGTACCTGATTTCTATTTTTGAAGACATTATACCCTCTGTCACCCTTTATTTTGTAATGGATTGTTGGATTTATTGATCGGGAAATACCTCATGTTAAGGTATAGAATCATTATGCCACAGATACTTTAACCTACTATGTTTATTAAGATCCTCTCTATGCTTGCCAAATGATATAATCTGTTTTTCATTCCTTTACTTTCCCTCTTTTTGTTCTTGCCATAAGTAAGGATTATTAATGGCATAAATTACTCCAAATCTCAAATTAACATGCCTTCTTATTCTTTTTTAATTCTTCAGATATGAGCTAATATTGGTCATTATCTGTCATAGATGGCATCTTGGACTTAGTTTTCTTTGCACAACAAATACCAGAAAATGTAACTCAATAGAGCAACAGTGAAGTGACTTTTTACAGAAAAAAGGTTGCAAAACCTATGAATTTAAAAACTCAAAAATGTCAACAATGCCATAATTCTGAAATGCTATTCTCAATCTGGTATTCCACTCCCCATGTGTTAGCTATTTCTAAATGGGTCTTGTGTAAATTTAAATATATTTAATACTAAATGTATTTAAACATTAACAGATTTGGTCTAAACTGTTAATACTGTCACATTGTCACTGGTACAAGAATGGATTTTCCATAATTAGCTGAAACCAATGGAAATTTACTCAGTAGAATCTTGACCATACAGGTTCTAATGGTTGATATGTTGCATCAATATGATAAAATTTAGAAGTTTAACTAAGTAACTCAGGAGCTTTACATCCTGGGGACTGAGAGACATACCCTTCCTGCTCTAGGATGTTGTTCCTTGTATTAATTTGAGTAGTTTAGAAGTTTAACTGAGTGAATCAGCAGGGGTCCAGGGCCCTCAATTTGTAAACATCCTGAGCCTGTGCAAGAGGAGGGCACAGAGGTTGCATGTGTGCTACACCTGCCCAAGGAAGAGGGTAGCCTGCTTACAGTATAAGGGAGGAAAAGAGATGTTTTCTCCCCTTCTTTGTGCTGGTTGCTTCTGCTGTCTTCTGCTGCTCTGAAATGTTGCCCCTCTGCCATACCACCATGCCTTGTAGTCAGCTGCTTATGTACTGATATATCCACAAACTGTAAGCTAAAGAAACCTTTCCTTTCTTAATTTTGAGGATCAGGTATTTTGTCTCAGCAAAAAGAGAAAAGTAACAAAGACACAGGGTTATGATGACTCAATGTTAGTCAAACAAGATAGGTTAAAGATGATTTAAAACAATTAGCAAACCCCAAATTTAAATCTCTCAGCCTACATAAGTTTCTTACCTAATAATTTTATACACAAGTTAGAAAGTAAACTTCATCTTGTTCCTTTCCTCACCAGCCTCTCTCCGCCTAAAATTCTACATCAAAAAGCAGGGCTTATCAGTTTGGTGAAACAGGAAAGAGAGAAAATAAGGTCAAATTTCCATAGTGTCTAACTGACACATTATATTCACTTGCATTTTCTTTTCCAGAGCTAAACACATCATTTGATAAAAAATCTGAAAAAGGCCCAGTGGAGACTGCAGCACACTACTTAGAATGTAATTTACAGAACCCTTTGATGATGAGCTGAACCCAGTGGTTCTGTGTTTAGATTACCTGGAGTGCTCCATTAACACATTTGATGATTAATTGTGACTTTGACTGCTATCTCAGTTCTCAAACTGATATGAATCCCAAAAGAAAAGATGTCAAAGCTACTACTCTATAAAAACCTTGGCGAAGACTACGTATGCACAGCAAACTCCAGGCAGGGAGCAGGTCCCAGCATCCACCCTGAGGCCCTGACCATGCACACTCAGTGCTCTGGCTGCGGTGGTGGAATCCCAGTGCACAGGTGGTAAACTTGGAACTCTGAGCCCAGGCAGTAACACCAAACCCTGCACCTGAGGCCAGCCCAGGACTCACGAGAGGGACCAGCAGGCCTAACCTGAGTATGCCCAGTGAACTCCAGGCAGGGAGCAGGGCCCAGAATCCTCCCCTGGGCCCTGAGCACACATTCTCCTGCAGAACCACAGCATGCAGTGCAACATTGGAACTCTGCTCCCAGAGGAACCTTGGACTATAGAAGATTATCTGTGCTAGCTTGATGGGAGATTAAGTGACTGCCCCATTGAAACAGATCTCAGCTGGCTCCAATCAGTGTGGTGAATATACCCCTAAAATAGAGGTGTACAGTGGGTAAATAGCGCCAGTAGTAAAACACTCTCCAACTAACTGTATGACTTTGGTAAGTCTGACAAGAGTGAGGGTGATCCCTTCCTACACAGAAAACATCAGGCAGAGTGGAGAGTGTGCCGAGAAGGATTTCCCCAACTTGAGGAAAGTGAAAAGGACTTATGAGACACACAGGCACATAATAGGGACACAGTAGGGTCTCAGCCAACACAAACACTATAGACAGGAAGATTTGATGACTTGGAATAATCTGAAGACAAAGTAATAGGAAATAAAAGTTGACCTACATCAATACTACTGGGCTTGTCAGCCCAGGAAGAATATAGGACTCACCCAACAGGCCCTATAGTGGGAAGTGAGGTGACTGGCCCACCTATTCATTGTGGGACCCAACAACTGGAAAAACATCAACCTTACAGTAGGACACCGAGATACACACTACCAACATTTGAAACTAGCAGGTCTGAAGGACCAAACACAAACTTGAAAGGGGAAAATGGCAAAATGAAAAAGCAAAATACAATCTCAGACATTGAGTCAACCAGTTTCAAATACAACAGACATTCAAATACAGGACTCCAAAAGTAACACACCAGAAATTTCTGAAAAAATAGAGAAATAAAAAAACTGAAACTCTGAAATAAAAAAACAACTCTGTGAGGCCATAGAGGAAATCAAATTACAAGTACTCTCCTAGGTAAAGATAGAAGTAACAACCCTAGTAAAGGAATTGCTGAGTGCAGCTAAAGAAGAAATAGAGCAAAAGTACAGGAGCATGGGAAACTGATTGAAACCTTGAATGAACAATATAGAAAACAAGCAGAATTCATGAAACAAACTGAAAGAGACATACAAGTAACAAAAATTTGATTCAAAGCATGCAAAACCATTTAAATGAAGCTGAGGATAGGATTTTGGGCCTTGAAGACAAGATCTCAATTAGTGATCATGAAAGGATAGAACTTTTAAATATAACAAAGCAGCATGAAATGACAATCCAGAAGCTTCCATATGATGCCAAGAGCAACAATATAAGATTAATAGTCATTAGTGAAGATGCTGGAGTCCATACAAATGACATATCTAAAATATTCACAGAAATAGGATAAAATTTCCCAAACATGGGGAAAAACCTGCTATGTAGATAAGTGAGGCATATAGAGCACCAAACAGTCACAACCAACATAAATCTACACCAAGATACTATTGTTAAGACCTCGGACATACAAGATAAAAACAGAATACTAAAAGCTGATAGAGAAAAGACACAAGTCACCTATTGAGGAAAACCAATTAGAATTACAACAGACTTTTGAGCAAGATGTGCTTGGAGTGAGATATTTAAAGCCCTAAAAAAACAACTTTCAAGCCAGACTGATGTACCCAGAAAAACTTTCATTCAAATTTAATGGAGAAACAACATACTTCTATGACAAGGAACAACTGAAGAAATTCATGTCCACCAAACAAACCCTAGAAAGAGTATTGAAATACATACTAGAGAGATAAAAATTACCACAATCCCCAGAACAACAGAAAGAAACCACCATGTAAGACAAGCAAATAAATAAGGGGGAAAAGCAGAAAGCAAACAATTGGAACATATCATGTAGAGTCGAACCAGTACATATCAGTGATATCCATAAATGTAACTGGCCTCAATTCAACTATCAAAAGAAATAGATTGACAGAATGGATCAAGAAACATGATCTCACAATATGCTGTATACAAGAAACACATCTGACCCAAAAGGAAACTCATAGATTAAAAGCCAAAGGATAGAAAACAGTATTCCATGCAACAGGAACCCAGAAAAAAGCAGGGGTAACTATTCTATTTGCAGACAATGTAAACCTCAAATCTAAAATGATTAAGAGACAAAGAAGATCACTACATACTCGTAAGTGGAAAAATTCAAGAGGAAGAACTAACAATTATAAATATATATGCACCAAACACAGGAGCATCCAACTATAAAAGACAGATGCTAATGGATATGAAACACAAAATACACAAGAACACAATTTTAACAAGGGATTTTAACATCCCATTGTCACAAAGAGATAGATCAACTAGATAAAAAGTCAGCAAACAAATAATAGAAATGAATCACACCTGTGAGCAGTTGAACTTAGTAGATGTTGCAGAGTGTTACACCCAACCACATCAGAATACACATTCTTCACCACTGTGCACAGGACATTCTCCAAACTAGACCATATATCATCCCATAAAACATTCTTAAGTAAATGCAAAGGTATTGAAATTATCCCATGCATAATATCTGACCACAGCACACTGAAATTGGAAATTAATGGCAAAAAAGTTGCAAAACCTGCATAAATACATGAAAATTAAATAACAACCTTTTGAACAACCAGTGGGCTACAAAGGAAATTAAAGAAGAAATAAAGCAATACCTGCAATTCAATGAAATTGCAGAAACAACATACTATAATCTGTGGGATGCAATGAAAGGGGTCTTAAGAGGGAAATTTATATCAAGAAAACAGAATGAGCAAAAGTAAACAACCTAATGCTTCATCTCAAGCTTCTACAAAAAGAAGAGCAAGTTAAACCCAAAGCTCATAGAAGAGAGGAGATAGTACATATTAGAGCAGAAATCAATGCAATTGAAACTAAAAAATATACAATGAATTAATGAATCAAAAAGCTGTTTTTTTGAGAGAATAAACAAAATTGACAAACCTATAACTAACCTTGTAAAGAAAAAGAAAGAAAAAACCCAATTCACACAGTAAGGACTGAAAAGGGGGAAATTACTACAGATCCCATGGAAATTCAAAAGATCATGAACAACTACTTTGAAAATCTCTACTCACACAGAGTGGAAAACACAGAGGAAATGGACAGATTTCTAGAAACATATGAGCTACCAAAGCTCAACCAGTAAGATATATCAAATTTGAATAACCCAATACCAGCTATTGAAATTGAAAATGTAATGAAAAAACTTACCAACAAAGAAAGGCCCAAATCCTGATGGATTCACAGCTAAATTCTACAAGAAATTTAGAGAGACTCCAATATTCATTAAACTCTTCAATGAAATTGAAAAGAAAGCAATCTTCCTTAAATCATTATTGGAGGTAAGTATTACTCTCCTGCCAAAACCAGAGAAACACCCAACCAGAAAGGAGTACTTATGTTAATCTCACTAATAAACATTGATGCAAAGATTCTCAATAAAATACTAGCAAATAGAATGCACCAAATCATCAAGAAGATTATACATCATAACCAAGTGGGGTTCCTTCCAGGAATGCAGGGATGGTTTAACATACACAAGTCAATAAATGTGATACACGATATCAACAGAGCCAAAACAATAGCCACGTGGTCATCTCAATAGATGTAGAAAAAGCTTTAGATAGTCCAAAACACATTCATGTTAAGAACCCTTTAGAAACTCAGAATACATGGTGTCTACATTAAACTTACAAAGACCATCTATGACAAACCAAGAGCCAATATTATAGTAAATAGACAAAAACTGAAAGCTTTCACTTTAAAATCAGGAACAAGACAAGGATGTCCACTATCACCATTCTTTTTCAATATAGTTCTGAAAACACTAGCCAGGGCAATCAGACAAGGGAGAGAAATAAAAGGAATAAAGATAAGAAAGGAAGAAGTTAAATTATCACTCTTTGTAGATGACATGATACTCTACATAGAAGACCAAAAAAACTCCATTAAAAGACTACTAGAGATAATAAACAAATTTAGTAGTGTATCTGGCTACAAAGTCAATGCTCAAAAATCAATAGCATTCCTGTACACAAACAAGAAACTCAACGAGAGAGACATAATGGAAATATCGCCTTTCACAGTACCATTTAAAAAAATGAAATACTTAGGAATCAACCTAACTAAGAATGTAAAAGACCTATATGCTGAAAATTACACTACTCTAAAAAAGGAGATTGAAGAGGATATTAGAAAATAGAAAGATATTCTTTGCTCATGGCTAGGAAGATCCAACATTGTGAAAATGGCCATACTCCCAAAACTGTTATACAGATTCAGTGCAATCCCAATCAAAATAACATTGACATACCTCACAGATCTAGAGAAAGCATTCTTAAAATTCATTTGGAAACAGAAGAAACCTAGAATAGCAAAGGCAATTCTGGGTAATAAAGACAAGGCAGAAAGCATCTCAATTCCTGACTTGAAATTGTACTACCAAGCCACAGTAATAAAATCAGCATGGTACTGGCAAAGAAATAGACCTGAGGATCAATGGAACAGATTAGAAGATGCAGCTATAAGTACGAAGACATTCAGCCACCTGATATTTGACAAAGGGGCTAAACATGTTCACTGGAAGAAGGATAGCCTCTTTAATGAATGGTGTTGGAAAAATTGGCATTCCACCTGCAGAAGACTGAAATTAGATCGATGCGTATCACCATGTACAAAGCTAAAGTCTAAGTGGATCAAAGACTTCAATATTAAAACAGAAACACTGTAATAGCCAGATCCTGGAAACAACCTAAGTGCCCATCAACTGAGGAATGGATAAAAAAGTTGTGGCATTTTTATATAATGGAGTACTACTCAGCTATAAAGAATGATCACATTGAGATATTTATAAATAAATGGACATGACTTGAGACCATTCTCTTAAGTGAAATAAACCAAGCTCACAAGTGTAAATACCATATAGTCTCCCTAGTATGAGAGTTGATAAGAGTATATAAGATTTTATAGTAAGCATGAGTCTCCATCTCATAGCTTTGAAGCCTTTCAGTGTTTTCAGTCATCAGTTGGAATGGTTTTATTCTGTTTTGTTTGACCATATCATGTGTGATATGAACAGCTGTTTTGAAGAAAACAAAACATTATGACAGCTATTGCTGATTTAATATCATCCTTTTTAGAATCCTACCATGCTTCTATTCTTTTACTACCATTGGTTCTATCTATCACATTGTGTCTTATTGGGATTTTAATATGTGTGATAGTTTAAACAAAATTTTTCTATCAAAAATGAGATATTATAGTACCCATTGATCATTTTCTGTTATTCATTTTCAGAAAGCCCTGTAATTCTTTCAGTCTTTGAATGGCTTTATACTATTTTGTTATGTTTGATATTATTGTATTTGAAACTATGCTCAACTATAGCAGAGTAAGAGATATTGTGATAGCTACTGTTGATGGCCGGTTGTCTTAATGTAAAGTACTGTGTTGCCTATGTTGTCCTGCTCTGATTTGCTCTGTACTGCACTCTTTTGTTTTATTCTCTTTAAAATAAAATTAAAAAAAAGAAAAAAAATAAAAATAAAAAAGAAACACTAAATATACTGGAAGATAAGGTAGGTAGAGTCTTGGAGACATAGGGGTAGGCAGAGAATTCATAAACAAAATGCAAACTACATGGGAAATGCTTCAGAGAATCAATGTGAAAAGGTTTTGCACTTCAAGAGAAGTCACCAATTGAGTGAAAAGAAAACCTACAGAATGGGAAAGAATTTTAGCCAGCAACTCCTCAGACAAAGGACTTATATGCAGAACATATAAAGAATTGAAAAACATCAAGCCCCCAAATTCAAAGACCCTCTCCAAAAATGGGCATCTGAGATGAACACACAGTTCTCAGATAAAGTGATACAAATGGCTAATAAATACATGAAGAAATGTTCACCATCACTGGCCATTCTAGAAATGCAAATTGAAACAACATTGAGATATCATCTCACTTTGGAAAGAATAGCTGCCATCAAGTAATCAATTGATAACAAAAGTCAGTGAGGCTGTGGGGAAAAGGAACACTGGTCCACTGTGGTGGGAGTGTAAACTGGTGCAATCACTATGGAAATCAGTATGGCGAATTCTCAGAAGACTAGGATTGGAAGTTTCATTCAACTCAGCTATCCCCCTCCTGGGTATTTTGCCAGAAAACCTGAAAAGTTCATATCACAGTGATATATGTACATCCATGTTCATAGCAGCACAATTTGTAATAGCTAAATCTTGGAAACAAACAAGATGCCCATCAACTGCAGAGTGGATGAAAAAGATGTGGTATTTTTATACAATGTAATATT